>JTDE01021171.1:0-33107 GCA_014338405.1 Paragonimus skrjabini miyazakii | reverse complement strand
TCGTCGGACGTGCACACATACACACTCACACACAATAACTTTCTATCCTTACTAGCACCTGGAATCCTCACGTGGTGACCTGGGGCGAACCGTGAACCCATACGTCCTATAGGTAGCATGTCTACACACCGCATGTTAAACACAAACATGTGCCAGTTGATGACTGCCTCATTTAAGGTTTGTACAATGTAAATTTTCCGATTTAAATTGCCTGATACAGACTCTTAGAGAGGGACGATATGTTACAAAACCGATAACTTTCGATTTTTAACTCGGTGTGACTTAACCAAGAAATTACTTACTAATGAAACCTCTCATATTCCCGAAACAATGGATTTGTTTTACTCCTACTGCTTGTTTATGTCCACGTGCATTCTCGCACAGAACAATCAGCGACTCGTCAGTGATGCGCGTCTATTTTTTGGCATTTGTCTTTAAACCCCCTTATATACTGTTCCAGTTTTTCGACAGTTATTTCACATCCGACTGTAGCTATAACCCGCCATCTGATGGGTTTTTTTGCGAACGCTTGAGTTTACCCTGAAATTCACTCGAATGGGAAATAATCAAGTTTGTGTTTTTAATTTTCGTTTTGAACAAAGAAGGTGCAGTGGTCAATCCAGCCGAGGTCGATACCCGCTAATCTATCATTTCCGCCATAAAATAACTGGGATTGACCACTCAAGAGTAGTGTTTACAATGGTTCGACCGTCACTATCTGGACACAGTGAAAACAGACCAGATAGTGGTACGGCCTACCAAAGTTGTTATGCAGAATACCGAGCTTTCATATATACAGATTGTATTTGACCGTTATCCTTCGTTTTGAAATACAGCCTGCTAAGAACCCAGTTTTGCAGGTGAACTTTGTAAGGTGTTCGTTTTTGAGGGTTGTTGTACCTCTCTCCATGGTCACATTTTTGCAACGAGCGGGATCAGTCTTTGTAAGAGGCCACAGTATGTAGCCTATACTTATCGGGTGTCATTTCATCGTGAGTTTGTTTGTTTTCATTATCCAGTGAAAATGACCGCTGCCAAACTCAAAGAGCACCGCTTCGACTGAAGGATGTGCTCCCACCAAACAGACGGTTGATGATTTGAGTTGGGTTCATTTACAGTTCAGTTGTCATAATGCCTTGGAGAGCTTTATGTTGACAGCGGTTGCATTATAAATACGTGAGCAGCAATTCTTGAGCGAGGTAATGTAACGCTAAACGCGTACTCAAATAAAACGCTGCTAATTTTTTATGGACTGTATATTCAATCTGGACCTTAGTCACTTCTGTAAACGTTTTGAAACTACTGGTTGGTGAGATATACTGGAGTGTTTAATGACTAACCCATCGGATGTTCTGAAGCAAGATTGAAGTAAGTCGTATAGTCTGTGATTTACTCGTTGGAACTATACTCCAAAGGCGTATGGATGTCTTTGAATGAAAAAGAACTCATTCTACCTTTCTGGAACGCTACCACCAACAACACTACCAAGTGTTCTCATCAGATCTGTTTAGTCGATATAAACAGATCTATCTGAGCTACGCACAGACGAGTAAGTGAACGGAGATGCTACATAGGCAATTGAAGTTAACCAACTCACCTTAGAGATGCGAACCGATTAGCAATTACGGTGATGGACTTTCTGTCAATGTTGCATAAACAACTGGAAAGATCCAAAGCACTTAATAAGCTCCCAATCAATGCAGAATTTCGTGGAGGCCGTATGAAAACTGTCCAAGTGGGCAAATGTTTGTTCACCCAGAGACGTACACTAAATAAAGCTAAGATCTGCGTAGTGAATGGTGATTTGGAGCTAGAGGATAACTGTTAGGCAGCGGCTTTATACAGGAACTATTTGCCATTAAACGGGAACAGATGGCAACACACGACAGCTTGCGGTCAACGTTACCTGTCTTATAACTTCTCGTGGTTGTTTTGGATATTATTGCGATTGAAGCAGTGAAGATAACTTTCAAAATTCTGACCAGTTTAGGTAGTAGCAATAATACTAGGCTAGATGTGTATTGGGGAATCTGCTCAAAAGTGTTGTGTTTCTAGTTTTGTAGTGTTGTCAAATTTGGCCTGTTCGACCACACAATACTCCCTCAATATCTGTTGATGACCGCTACTTGCACAGGATTTTTTGTGCCTTTTAGGGTCCTTGTTTGAATGGTGGCGTCAAACGACGGACACTTACGGACTACACTATGGACATTTCCGTATTCAGCCTGTTACTGAATGTGTTAGTTTGGAAACATGGTACACGCACCAGCGCATTCTTTTTCACTGTAGACCGTAATTTCTAAAGTCTGGTATCCACTGCATGTGTAGCGCTATAATCCGGAATCCAGTGCGGAAAACATCAGATCCAACGTGGCGGGTCATCCAGCCTACAACCATGTGGGAGCCACCACAGGTTAGCATAAGCAGAGTTCGTTGACGACCAATCGAAACAGTGACTCAGAAAAAACGGTCCGAACCACTGGTGTAAGCTTCTTTTCCCCACTTGATATCAAGTGCTTTGGAGTCTTCCGTGACTAAGCAGTGGTTGTTTGCTTCAAAAATTTCTAACAGTTGAGCTGGACACCTTTCGTGAGACACCTAACATCATAGAACCGTTCAGTGTTATCTTTACTTTGGGTCACAGTCCTTCATGAGCACTGTCAAAGTCATCTATGTTTAGCGTTGAAGTAACATGGAGATTCTGGCAGATGAGAACAGGTATTACGCCGCCTACTTGTCGTCCACTAGCACTGAAGCGGTCTGAGCGATAGAGGATGTATCTTTTGTCTTCCGATGGCGTATAGCTCCGATCTTCCTCTTGCCTCGTGCGTACGGGTTCTTCAAGGCTCTCACAATGACGTCGGCGAATGTCGATCTGCTAATTGCTAGGTTACCCGCTTGTAGCAACAGTTCTGTGATCAATCTTACCGGTAAGCTATATAACTTCGAGGGCGATGTGCAACAATCACATCGTTCTCAAATATTGACTCTTGAGGAGAAGTCAGTCTAACGTCTACGTAATTTTGTCTGGTCAGAGCGACTCCTTTTGAGGGAGTTGTATAGTTCAGTGGTGATTGATGCGCAGGTACCATCTAACCATCCATCGCAAATATATCGCACTTTAAAGCCTGAGTTTGCTTCCCGAAGTTCTCGCATTTTAGGCAAGGTCAGTGCTCTTGCAGAAGGGCGAACTTCATACCCTAATGACATGAGGGAAAGATACGTTACCACTCAATGAAACACAATTTTTTAAAAGAGTGGAAATGGATTTGGCTGTCCAAACTCGTTTTTGTCTTTAAAACGTGAGTATCAGCACCGCGCAGTCAAAATTCGTCGAATGACCCGCTCAGGTCTTTTGCAGCCAGTAAAAATGCCACTGATGCGACAACATAATAATGGGCGAAAAATTGCAGTTTACGACCGAATCGATAAAGATTTTGAACATATGTAGGCAGCGGTTGAACATTAATACATTGGTTATCTTTTAGATTAGTCGAATGTGACAGCTGTTTGGATTCGAATCACCTCGTCGAAAAATGACAGGTCGTTTTTGCTTCGTGTTAAACTCATCACCGTATCTCCAACGCATTCGACCGTACGTGTCCTTTAATTAACTGGTTGAACTTTTCATGTACACACTCAGGACAGTTACTTCTTTGACGTGTTGTATCCAGTATGTAGCGTGTCCCTACGTTGATAACGCTGTGCCCAACATTTCAAGAGATAATGTGAACTATAAAATCAGTTATGTTTATTCGATCAAGGCCGGGCACAGCGCCAGCCAGTGAACGCCCCACGTGATCGGCGATTCCGATTCAGTCAGCAACATTATTGTCAGTGTCACTAACATACTACTTTATTCACTGTTTGATATGGCTCTTCGCTATTAACACTGCCACATCAACTGTTTAGGTTTTGTCACATTTCTGTGCGGTTCATGTATAAGAATGACTATTCAGTGCTTCGCAGCATGCTGAACAACACATCCTGTTTTGATACCGCCATAGGAGCTAAACATTACGCAGTCCTACGGTGAGGACTTTCGACTCCCAGACTTGTACAACTTCCTCTTGCAAACAGATTACAAATCAAGGGCTATTCTCACATCAACTCATTCGTTCACCATACCTTATAAGGTTCCACTGTGTCAGCTGGTGATTCGCAACTGTCAGAATTATTTTTACTACACTGTCCGAATTTTGATAAGTTCTAGCACTTTGTAATACAGTTTTGTAATTCACCGATAATTTTTACATCGTTGTTTACGTGTCACATATGTATTTTTATTGACCTTATTCACCTTTTGATTTTCTCTATCTTTTACACCAATAATCATGAGTTGGGTTGTAGAACAGAAGGTAGGCGAAGATGTAAATTATGAAGGGAAATGCGGGACCGGTTACATTTAAACAATCAAAGTTCAGCATCGGACAGGTCTGACATACTCTAGTCGAGTCAACATCCTTTCTAACAAACAGTTACGGTGACGAAGCAACACTGATTTTGCATCAGTTCATGTATACCTGTCCTTTCTCCCCATAAAAGACAGGCCCTAGTGCCAATCATCTTAAACTATGCTGTCATTTTACTTGGAAGTGCATATTGCAATTGAACAAACCATGGCCCATTCTTGATTTGAAAGAATATGTAAAAATGTCGAAATATCTATTATTTCATTGACAGACAGCGCAAGTTGAATGTCCCAAAAATATTAGTTTGACCAATCTAACAGATATGTTTCTTGGGATTAGAAATCCCTATAATCCATTCATTCTAACATCATTCGAAGCGTTGCTTACGTGCATCCATTTTTTTAATAACTGTCCGTTCTCTTCCTACCTGGGAACATCCTGTCAACACTCATCTGTTGTTTATTCTCTCGCGCCTAATAGTTAGGGTGTTCTACTTCCTGTTTTCGAAGACTGTCATCAACTCTGCCTTCGTGTGGTAACAGTTCCTATTGAAACGAACACTTTACTCACTTTGACTTCCGTTTCAGAACGTGATCAACTCTCTGTCCGCTTGCTTATCTACATTGATGCAGCTCATGTTTTCCCACGCCGAGTTTTGGTGTTTCCTGTTCTGCGCTTTTTAAGGAGGTACATTATAAATGAGATCTCTCAGGTGTTTCGAATTGCAGGGACATTTCCTGCATAGCCCTCGTCTATTTTGAAGTTTCTAGTTGATACATCACATCTGAGCGATTTAATACAGGAATGTTTTCTAACCCTTACTCATCCTACCCTGTCAACCTGACAGAACCGTAGACTGTTATTCACATTACGGGACTCCTATTAAAGTTAGATCATTTCTTGCCTTATGCAATGAAGTTCTCTCACAACCATTCACATTTACTTATCAGATTGTAATTGTGTCTATACCCTTTATTCTGTAGTTTTACTTAATTTATCGACGCTCTTCGACTGTATCCTACCTCCTTGAGCTTGCCGACAATCAGTATTTCGTAGCAGACGAACTACACAGTTAGACCGGAATTTAAAATCCACTTCAGACGAATACGATCGCTTCTTATAGGTCACTCGGTTCTAGCCCTCTTTTTCTTGTCCATTCCGTCTGATGTGCCCGCGCTTGTCCGTCTCTGTTCTTTTGTTTCAGCGTTATTGTGTTGTCTGGGTTAGGGTACTACCCACTGCTTTGTTTCACACGTGCTAGTCAGTTTGGCAGGCTAGTTTAAATTTGTGGGTTTATACACGCCCGCGGGTACGTGTTTTCATGCCCAACAAGTCTCCAGCTGATCGTTGCTCTTGCTAGCCGCTGCCCCACCAGCCTAGGACAAATCGACAGTCGATGCCTGTTGGAAGTGTAGACAAGGTCAGTCACAGTCTTGGTTCCTCTCGCATTCACAGGCACATATATCCAATCACGTGCTTGCACTGTGATTGAGTTTAGTTTAGTCCCAGGATTGATTGTAATCCGATGTGAATCATCACCAATCCGTAAACTGCTTTTCGGGTTGTGGATTTGTCCTGGTTGTGATATGATGGACTGTCAAACGTACGACAAACACGTGTATGTAGTCGTAGTGGGCTAATTTTCTCGGGTAGACTGTTCCGGGTTGCTTGCAAAGCGGATTGGCAACCGCGTGCTGCTGCCCTAGAACTGAATCGGCTTTGGTTGGAAGTTTTGTCCACACGGTTTGTGAGAACTTAGGTGGTTGTAATGAGTTAGTGATGATTTTTACACTCTAGCCGAAGACCTCAACTGTGATTCCGGGGTATTTTGGTGGAAGTCTATTGAGCAGTATCACACACACATGTGGTTGTCTCTTTAGAACTACATACTGTGATCTCTATCTCTCTTACAACTGAGACTGAGCATTATGGGTTTACACTTCAGAGTCACGGAAAGCAAATTATCTGTTAGATACTAACTGGTTCAGAATTTTTAGCCACGTTTAGTTTATGGTGCCTCGTTTCGTTAGCTTCGTTTGTCTGTTCGGAACCATGCTAGCTTCTGTGCAAATTTGGTACCCTTTTTTTCGATCTCAACAGCACATTCACTGTCTGTATCATCCTTCGCATCGCATAACCCTCAGAGTGGGTTAATTGATTTTATTTGCTAGCTTCTTCCATTACCGATCATTTTGACGTGATTATGTAACTTGTCATCATTGATTTATCCAAATCCTTTCAATCCTCTCCTAGTGCGAGATTCCGTGCTGGATGAAAGCTTCATTTTGCCATTATTAAAGAAATGAAACAGCATAAGGGCTGTTAAGATTTGTTCTCTCGTATTGGTTTTCTCATAGCCACTATCTATTCGGAACGGCAGCCATACCGCTAATTGCTCCGCTGAGATAACCTAACGTACCACCTATTTTTTGTTTATGTCGTGAGGATTTCTTCGACTTTAACTGAGACAATTTGTTTAGTCTCTGTCAAGGCAACAACCACTGGGTTGTGTTTGTTCTACAAAGGTCTTATGCAACTATTCTCTCCAATAACTTGAAAGGTTGGTTGCTCCTTTTCTACAGGCGTCTTGATTACTTGGTATTAATCTGCACCTGTTGGATTTCATGTTCATTCATCTAATGTTAATGTCTTCTTGGTGATATATGTGAATTCGATCGAATACTCCATTGATTCGTAGAATCGGTCACTTCAGCTACTCACTAGAGGTTTCACCTGTCTCTCAATTGTCGCATGGTCCACAGGAATGAGGAAATGAAGTGAAACGACCGTTGTGTATGGCATACTTGCACGCATGTGTCTCCTTTTGCTGGCACTTACACGTTTTTGACCCAATTGCCCGTTTGGTCAGAGCTTGATCCACTCTGCTTGAACAGTTTTGTTAGGTAGGGCTGCGACCAGTTTGTACCATCCTGTCATCTAAATTGCACTATTCAATCGACTGCACATTATCATGTGGAATATCTCATTTCAGTCAACCGTTGCGAGTTATGGGAACCTTAAACAGACCGCGATAGACCTTCTGTATATAGTAATTGAGTGATTTAGCCGTTATTTCAGTAAAGCCTGTCCACGTGTGGCGACACAGCGCTGTCGTAGACAATGAGCTGGACAGTATACGTTGCCTTGCCTCATTAATTTTAGATGTAATTGAAGCCTCGGATTATGCTGCAGGTTTATTTTTCTTATCCTCGCAATGACTAACTGAGAACCACACGTGTTTATCATAGCGGCCTATAAGTTTAGGCTCATCTTTTCCCTCAACACGTCATTCACAGTTAATGAACTTGGCTGACCGATTTCTTTTCTTAGTGTTGTGTCGGTTTGATTGTAAGTCAAAACGCTAGGTCATGTTTTTTCTATATATGTGTATGTATGTGGACACACTTATTTACGCCGACTCAGTCCGTGTTTGATGGTCAGAGTTAGACTAGTAAACTAGTCTACACCAGGAGCTAAGGCACACGTTTACAGCTTAATGCCGTACACGACTGCATATTTGTGTTCGCTTTTGGAACATGAACTTAAGCATTTGTCTGTTTTAGGTTTTGATTGCCTGTACGTTCCTTTTTGTCTGAGTTCGCTCTGGTTTAGCTTCTCAGTTTTGTCTCAAAGCTTCTAAAGTTTACTTTGTAACGGACATTTTTCATTCTTGCACTCGTAGCGTTCTTCGGTTTTCTTCTTCAACATTCTCCTCCACTTCCCGATTTTTTTTACTTCAACGGGACGGAAAGATTCTAATCGTTTGGGTACCCAACTGTTGCAATGCATTCATTTACTCAGAACAACGGACGCCTTTAGTGGTATGTGCTCATTTCGGTTAACTTCATCTTTGGCTGAACACCCATATTCTAACTCTTATTCGTGGGAGTCCGCTTCTGTGAAGTCACTTACTCTGCTCCATTTCGTACTTTGACACAGCGGGGTCTACAAACACACGTAAGAACGTTATTCATAATCCATATTCTTTCCTGTTACATCCCTACTAGAACTCGATTTCCCCACTGCGATCGATGTCAGTCCGTGATAGTTCGCCATCTCATACTGTCATCATTGGTCATTCTCACAACGGCCCTACTCATTCACGTTCCATACGATCGCCGTTGTACCCTGAAGGACCTCTCTCGTCTAGGCCTACTCCTAGCTCCAGTGCTCCGTCATTCGCCGCACCCGGCTCTGAAGAGACCTGGTCCACTCAAACCAGCTCATGTGTGAGTTTCAGTGGATCCCGGGGAAGTGCTGACCATTTGGAAGCAATCGCCGACGGCTTAGAGCAATCATCGAGTCAGACATTGAATCCTTCCCCTGAAGAGTTGTTCAAGGAACTGGTCCACTTACGTCGTCAGTTGGAGTTGTCACGTGAGAATGCAGCCCGAGCCGCCAATCGTCTCAGTCAACAAGAAGCCGAGTTGATGCATCTTCGTCAGTTGGTAGGCGAAAACCGTGCGGAGCAAACAGTACACAGAAGACCCATGAAGCCGTTTCTTAGCTCCAAACCTAATCAGGCTGTACACGATGCCCAACTGTCATCTGGCATAGTGGTTTCGTCCAAGTCAGGGATCAAGGT
Organism: Paragonimus skrjabini miyazakii; assembly: GCA_014338405.1. NCBI lineage: Eukaryota > Metazoa > Platyhelminthes > Trematoda > Plagiorchiida > Troglotrematidae > Paragonimus > Paragonimus skrjabini miyazakii. The sequence continues at coordinate 24,110 of JTDE01021171.1, read as the reverse complement.
TAACACCGACCAACCGGTGTTAAATACCACATTTGATGAACTGGACGATGCGATGGCGCGGTATGTTTATTCACGGATTTTTCATGACCTCGTTTCACTACACTCATTACTTTGAAGATCTCAGTAAACTTGCTCGTATCTATTAATTTAACAATATTCTAACCTGTCCTACCGACCTCTCTCAGGAGTCAATCCTACAAAACTTCATTCCGTGAAAGCGGGTTTTCTACAGTTTATTTTCTTTTACTCTAATGTGAATTGCTAAACTGCCGTTTTGACTAAGACTTCCATTAACTTTTTGACAAGATCGCCGACCACAATGCCGTATATTGTAACCACGTCAGCTCTTTCAACGCATCTTGACTCTGTCCTCACTATTCTTCCGCCTCCACGTATTGAACATCGATGGGATAGCCCGCATGCATCAGCAGATAACGTAGACAATGCTGAAAACCGGAGCCGAGTCACTTGCACATCGGCGAATTGTACTATCGCTTGTTAGTATAGGTTGTTATTTATTATTCAACTTAAAATACAAGCTGATTTGGCAGACTGTCACAGTGTGGACAAGTGAAATCTCAGGGTATATTAACGTTTCTCTTCTACTAGTTGACGATGAACCTCTTGGATATAAATCCACTCTGCGCAATCGGTGTTAGTTCTTTGTCCTAGCGGGATCACTTTGATAGTGCTCGAATAACAACCTAAGATGCAGAAGTCCAAATTCTGTAGTTATTTTGAATGTTCTCATTAAAATATCGAAAGACGGAGAGATGTCGTGGCATTGTCTTTGACGTAATTAACGGTACAAGTGAATTATATGGACGGACGAACGAAGGTTTATTTTGAGATATGGAAACAGAAGTTTCACAGTTTGACACAAGATGGAGGTTGTCTACAATGCACTTTACTCATCCTGTTGTTTGAATCGGGCAAGCATAGTCGAAGCGTTGAAAAATGTCCGTTGCAATAAGAACCCTTCCAAAACCAACACTTTCATTCTATCTGGTCATTCCCATACTGCTTGGTTAAGAATTAACAAGATTGTTCCTAAATTTAACTACGCCTAAAAACGCCTTGATAGATACATAAAACGAAATATCGATATCTCTTGATACCTAACAATTGGTAATACGATAACGAATATTGGTGAAAGTACAGAGTATTAAATATTCCCGATGCGGGCTTATTTTTTGATGACATTTTGTCTTGGTCTGCACACTAATTAGGTATCCGGGGCTTAAAAGCGGGATAAAAGCGTGAACCATGAAGTTATGAGCAGAACGTAGTAGGTGGAGTCCTAGTGGTATCTCCTGTTCAATCATGGATCGATCTACAAGCAGTGTTTGGGCCACTTTTGCCAATAACATTTTAATGAGTCAGTCGTAAGATTCAAACCCAACGTTCTTCAACACATCAATCCTTAGAAGTGAACTAGAGCGTATACGTTTGTGAGTAGTTGCATGTTCGTTTGCATTTATGCATTACGGTGCGGTCCAATTTTGTCATTCGTGCTCTTAGCTGATGATTCTGATGTTTGGGTAATCGCTGTTCGTAGTTTGCTTTACAGCTCAGACTAGTACAACTTTACAACAGTCAGTTTACCTTTAGTCACAAAATCACCCCCACAGATATGATACCTGACGTCTTGCTATTCTTCCACTGTTTGTTCGTATCTTTTTCTGCACAGACTTGAACAGGAGCAAGCAGAACTTCAACGGGAACAATTACGAATACGAGCTCGTTTGGTGGCCTCCAGACTTGCTAATTCTGCTTCCCAGTCCACGGCCGGAAATTCTAGTTTAGCCTATTACTCTTCTAACAGGCAACCTCCTCAGGGGACAAAAACTAGCCCATCGAATGACTCAGTCTCCAGCCGACTCCGCACACCTTCGTTGGTCTACCGTTTCTCAGAACCTCCCTCTAGGTCTGTGTCTTATGGACCCCGAATTCGCCATAATCCTCCGCCACCTCCTCGAAATCATACATCAACCAACAATAGTAGATATGCCTATTAGACATTTATTGTCCTAACCCCTCCAGAATGTCAGACTGTCGCTATCAATCTAGCTACCCTTGCTCGAAATGTTTATACTCCGTTATTCGTGTTTGTGCACACATATTCTCGCACAAATTCTGCCCCCTCCCTGTCATATATGATTTAACTGTGCATAAAAACACCCCGAACGGAGTCTGTCTTGTCAGCAATTTGTTCGTTGTTCAGAATTTTATATTTTTTACATTCATGATTTCTAACTTTTCCATTAGTCCCATACAACGTGGACTGCATGCCAGATTTTCTTTGTAAAGCAAAACAAACTTCTCTAGTGATAAAGCTATGTTACCAGTGTGGATCAAATGCACATATTTTTCTCTCCTATCAGCTCGTCGCCCAATTTTTAGTAACATGCGGGTTGGTATCACTTTCTCCTACTGCATTATGCTTTAAAGTGATGTTGTATGGGTAGATATTCAACTGTGCCAATACCATACATTAGTCTGTAATAGATAAGTTAAACCATCGTTAGAAAATAACCGGAGCAGTCATGAGATGTGAACGTTGTTAAAGATTACTAACTATAAGTGGTAGCGGAAACAAATGGAACTGAACTGAAATCAAATGATTGATTGTCTTATAGGGCACCCACCACTGACGTCCTCGAAAGCTCTGGCAAGCTAGTTTTTTCAAGTATGAAAAGTATGATTATCATGCCGAACGATTATCAGTATGTTATATGATTCCCACAGGTGCTCTTCATTTGGCTAACTTACACTTCTTTAAGAGAATTGACCTTATGAGAATACTTATTGTGATACATTTGGTTGACTTCTGAAGGTTTATCTGGCTTAAGTAATTACGACAAACAGACTCAAGCATGTTGAATAACGACTCTAGTAACACTGATAAGAAACTCGAGACTAACGGGATGATATTAGTCTAGAAGTTGTGTACGATATGAGCATTTTGCACGATGCGGCTGCACATCAACTTATCCATGTGAACATTTATACACACTTCATCGAAGTGTACTCTGCAAATCTTCTGTCACCGTCAAGTAATCTATGGAAGCCAGTTCAACGTCTAGAATCGTACGACCTCACCAGTATCCGATTTAAATCTTAACTCAACCAAGCTTCGTTAAACACTATAATCCACACTATTTTTGCCAGTGGGATTAAATCACTGGACTCCAAGATCGAGGATACTCTATAATGTCCGCTTTCTGGTATGATCCCCAAGTTCTGTTGCATCAGCGGACTCGTTAATTACCATCATCTGTTTGTCCCCGATTGCGCAAAGCTTATACAGTCTCTGAGTAACTCATTTCCAGATAGTAAAAGCGCCCTGCACCTAACATCCGAAACTACTGTGTCATTTACTGACACCAAGCAGATACTCGACTCCGCAGTGATGCTCTATTACTAGCAAACGGGTTTACCAATCTAGATGACCATAAATTTGTCGGAAACAGCCGTAAACTCAGTGCTTTAACAAATAGTTCACAATGACACCGAAATGCGCTACGGCACTTTCGGCTTTATGTAAATCATGACGTTGCACAGTGGGCCCATTGTTGTACTGCACACCAGTGATCCAGGGTCAATCGACGCACGAGCCGTCCGCTGGGAGCCTACAAAACTCCCGATGATTGCTTTGAACACGTCCGTCTTGATGTCTTTGGACCACTTCTATTTTCTCGGGGCCACGCTTACCTACACAAGCGTACCAACCGCTTCATTCGCTGGCTAGAATTAATACCGCTGTGAGATTCGTCGGGTGCACCCGTCGTATAGTAGTTTGCACGTCTCGGTTTCCCATCGACGAATACAACAGATCACGATGTGTATTTTGAATAAGCGTCTTACCTATGACTAACCGAGATGTTTGATGGACACCCAGCACGCACCACGGCATATCACTCGCATATGAATAGTCTATCAGAACGTTTCCATCGCCACCTCGCGGGAAAACTAAGAAAACTTTACCGTTGATTCTACTTGCCATTAACGAGTGTGTCAAGATCAGCAGGACGCTCCCAGCATGCCTAGTTCATTGCCGGCCTCTTAGTCTGCCGGCTGACTTATTCCAATTGACCAGCGGAACTGTAGTCGGCAACCAGGACCACACCAGTAGAATGGCAAATTGCTCGCGGGCGCTACAAGTTTAAGCAACACCCGTCGTTCTGCGTTCCTGTACACGTGTATGTCTGTGGTTCAGCAAACATACTCAGTCAAGAAGCCATCACCTGTCCTTAAAGGGTTTGCAAAACAGATGATTGACATACATCTCACAATTTCGATCGACCATCTCAAACCTTTACTGGATTATCGTCCAGTGTGACAACACAAACATTGACTGAGAAGTCTTCAGCGACGTGAAACCCAGGCTTAGCTCAGGGTTCGACTACAGTGTCGATCTCCAACTTGCCCCCTTTATGCTTAGGAAGGCAGGTTCAATTTCCCGTGCGCTATTTCGAATGGTTTATTTTCCATTAAACACTGACTTCACAGTTGTTACTTCACTTTTATGTGTATATCATATGTGAACCAGTAACTGATGTTCTTCTGAAGTAAACCACTTTGATTTATGATGTACAGAACACAAACCGACAACTACAGATCTTACCAGACACTCCACGACACTGGTCACACGGTATCTATTGTTTTTTCGAAATTTCAGGTACGACACCAGACACACAGCCACAGTATTTGGACCTAATGGGAACAATCGTAAATACCGTAGCAATCTGAGCCTGTGCAATAAGGAAATCACATCCTATGTCAGGTAGTTAGGAGGCGTCTTCAGGTGTGGTGGACTGCGTGAAGTTAACCATGGAGACGGCATCTAATTCCCGGGATAATATTTTGTTGTATTAATATGTATATATAATATTACTACGATTACGTTGGTTATGTTTATGGTTATCTCAGGTGGCTGGTATAGTGTAAACACCTCTGACGTTCCTATACTCCTAAAGCACGGGTGAAGTGAGGGTTATCATGTTATTGTCATCCTGTGCATTCATACATTTTTTTGATTGTAAAGTTCCCATGAACTACTAACATCAAAAGCTGGTAAGCCGACGTAGATACCACAGCTTCACTGGATTCCATAGACTAACGACGTTACCTTTATTACTGTAGGTTAAGCTATCTAGTGTGAATTATAATATAACTAACTATAATCTAATATACAACATCATTACCATTGAGAATGGCACCCAGTTATTCCAATGCTTAAGTTTTCAAGGTCGACAGGAATCCCCATGGACATTCATCTTCTCTTAAGGTTTCTCTTAAGCTCAGCACTCTGGTGCCATGATTTACATTCGTTAAAGTCTTTTTGTTTGTAGATCGAGTAAAGTGTTAGATAAAGTTTGTTTTAATGTTCACTTACCTTCTCAAGGCGACTTCCGAGTCACATTAGCATAAAGCTGTATAAATCCTGGGCGTGAGGAACAACGAACGGAGGAATTAAGATCTCGATACTTCAGTGCTTTTTGCATAAGTTTAACTTTGAGTAAGATAATGTTTTATACACTTTAAGTCTCAAGGATTGTGTACTGAATATGATTTCAATATTTATGCTCATAGTACACATTCCGACCTATTTTTGCACATTTTTCTCTAAAATTTTTGAGAAGAATCGACTTTAACTCAGCGTTGTACAGCCAAAGGTGATGCTCGACTCGTATGCTAATTGAGAACCTTAAGTAATCATGCTTCGTAAATGAACGTCATATTGTTGTTTAATTGTATGAATAGTTACACTGTACATAGCATGGATTACATTGCAACTTTATTCGTTCCACTTCCTTATTATTGTTACTGTATAGAAGCTAGCTCCGGATTTGAGCTAAGTACATTTGTGGTTATTATTGTATATTTCAAACTCTTTCCAAACCCCTAGAGTTTGTTAGTAAGCTCAGATAGTAACGAAGTACCTACACATTATTTTACTGTTGTTAACAAGAAAAGTCGTAACTGCTTTAAGTATGAAGCTTAAATCTAGAACGGAGAAAAATTATAAAATATATTTGTGCTCAACCGTTTGACTATAGGGAAATCCGACGGCAACTGAAGTTGTTTTATTTGACGTGAGAAAATATCCACAAAAGAAACTAACATAGATTTGAATTATAGTTGAGGGTTGTGTATAAAAGATGTCACCACCAAAATGTAACGAGCAGAATGTTTAAATAAAGTCGATTAAAAAAGATTTTTTTCTCTCCCGTTGGATCCTACTCAGTGAAGCGGTTTTATGTGGGCAGTTCCGATCCAAACGCATTAAATAATCCAGAAATTTCTCTAATTTACCTTATCCATAAGATCACCAATACTAGACCACTGTGTCTGTGATAAGCAGTTTTTTCTTTCAGGCTACTCAGGTAACATACATTTAACGAAACACTGGTTTTTGGACGTGCAAAATGTCAGCAGACTCGCGGTAATAGATACGGTTTAAAACAGACCACCAATTTACATGATTATCATACTAATGTAATAGTTACTCAAAACGTTACTATACTTGCAGCAAAACGGTTCAATTTACAGTTCACATAGTTATGCTATAAACGATCGTACATTCCCTCAGTCGGTCGTTGTTATATATACCATTCACCGAATTTTCTAGCAAAAATACCGCAACTTTTGCACTGACCAGCAAGTTTGTGTTGAGAGTTCAACGGGATAAACAACAACCTTAATCGCAAATGTATTAATTCCATAACCCGAAGCAGTTTTAAAATACAGATTGAACATCACCCACAATTAATCGCAGCTGTCGCGTCCCCATAGACTTTCAAAGCGACCTCTTCCCAAAAGAGGCACTAGACTCCAGTTTCGCTCTGATTAGAGTTCGTCAGTAGTGCATATCCTTGCCACTGCCGGGATTAGAACTCCAGCCACGCTGTTCATGAGGCAACCATGTTTACCATTGCGCCATTGACCTCACATTAGGCACGACCGAATTATCACATGTGAACGGTCGACCACTTTCGCTTGTGAGTAATGATCGGGTTGCCCAATCGCCTCGAGAGGAGACACAGTAACTGTCCTGTTAACTCCAATCGATTTTCCCTCGACTAGGACTTCTATCCAAGTTGAAATCACAAAAATCATTGACTTATTGAGCGGTATTTGATTACTGATGAGTAGTAGGGGACTTTTAATTTTCATACAGATTGAACATCACCCACAATTGATCGCAGCTGTCGCATTCCCATAGACTTTCCAGCAGGCCCCTTTCGAAAAGAAGCACGAGATTAGTTGGAATTATTAATTTGGTTAATAGATGGAGTTATTATTAACTTGTAGATAAACGTATATGATGTAAATATAAAAACCTTTTCTTCTCGACTTCTACATCTTATAATTTATGAAAACAGTAACATCATTCTAAGTAACACATGGACTTAACTGATTTCCAGGTCAGTGAGGACTAACATGAGCCGAACATTGGAGATAAATATTGTATTTGTGTATGTTGAAATCATAGTTGTTTTAAGAAATATAATCCAGAATGTTAGCTTGAAAATTCATTTAAACATATGTTTTGAGTGACGGTTCGGTGCACTTCATCGTAAGGTACACTGGCAAATAAGGTATAAGACTTAATGGCGATAGCCATAATTAACAGTTTTCAGTTAATAAGCATACGTTGTTCAAAGTAGGCGTGGTATTATGAAACTAGAGGTGTTGCGTACGCGAATTTGACCCGTACGGAGGTTTTAGGTTAATAGTCACTGATGTGATATTATGACTGCAACATTTATCTTAAACTGGAATATATTTCAAAATTACATTGTAAAATATATATATTGCAAAATATAGTATATATAGGTATAACTGGAAGTTCGTGTTAAATTGTTATGAATCTACTCGGAAGTTTGTCGGCACGACGTTTATATTTATTTTCCTAGTAGCCGCGCTGAGCGGACTAATGTGGTCTCGGTTGGGGCTTCGGAGTCAGGCCCCATGCAGGCCAAATAAAAACTCACATGCGTAACGTTTCTTTTTCCGTAATAATATGTCCATCAAGAATGACTTCGCCTACTAGCCGAATACTATTAATTACGGCTATCGGCATTTAATTATGTATGTATGGGTAATGTACGAATTATAACGTGTTCTCCTTTCGAGTAAACAGTTACTCTTGCCTTTGCTACCTATCCCCATCTCGGTCATTAGCAGTTCTGAACCACTTCATGGTTTCTTGTTCAGTGGTATCCGTGGCCATCCCGTGGAACTTTTGGTAGCCTCTAACGAGAATTTGTTAACTTGCACTTATTGCAACATGATGCGATACAAATTGCAAACGAACACTTTTTCTGTTTGTTTCTCTGCAGTTCATTGCCTACTCTTGTTCTTCTGTAAACGGTACTGATTTTTCAATAAAGTGGGATTGCTCAGTATTGGTCAGATTTCTGTTCGGGTTTTCTCTCGATTGGGTTTCTCAGTGTTCGACAGAAAGCACTCAGGAATCTGTGCATTTATCATTCGACAGCCATAGGATATTGTGGATGATAGCTCTTTTAATTGTGTTTTAGATTATGGGTAGAACGAGATGTTAACGTTCTGTTATGTTTAACCCAGGTGCTTTCCGGCTTCAGCTGTACACCATTCAATAACCCAATATTCACCGAATGATAAACAGTCGTTCGAGAGTTTTATAAGTTTGTAAAAGATACTGATCTATTCATAACGGTTTTGGAACACGAAATAATGTGCAAATCGTATTATTTCATCGTAAACAATGTCAGCACATATCTTGTGAATTATACTGGGTACGACGCAATATCATTTATTTATAAGCAAGTTTGTTTTCAGTGTCCTTAATCGCCCTGATCCAATCCTTTTGTCACATGCGATTTTCAGCGAGCTTTTCAGACTCATTAAACACTCACTGAGGATTTGGCCTGGGGCCGACTTTGAAGGCTACCTAAACGGTTGCGTTTGCAACTCTTACAGTTTCATATAAACGGAAATACATCAGCGCTTCAGAACAGTTAATAAACAATTAACTAATGAAATTCTGGAAAGATTGTTCATTTGACTGTTGATCACGTGAGAAATAAATGCTGCTTGGGGAAGGTTCATGTAAGAGCTTGCAGAGACTGTTATCTTTACCTCTTTGACCGTTATCAGCTAACGAAACGATGAATTGCTCTAGACCTACGACAAGAAACAAGTGTGTGAGGGTTGAGTTGTCGCAGGACCTTTGAATCTCAAGCGATTATAGGTCAAGAATTCCAAGATGAAGCTCGTGAGAGAAGTGCCGCAGGACAGTAATCACCTTGGTGGCTAATTGTTGGATACATTTAATAATGGATAAGTCTTTTCTCAAACTGGAATAAGCAACCTTGTTAACATGCTGAAGCAATAAGTTTATAAAGACCCCGTGAAGCATTTGAATGTAGCGACTCTTTGTGAGAGCGGAGGATTCTCTTCAGCACTTACATGATTCCATATGCTTTTTAGCGGTCACGTGATCATGGCAGAATGCTAAAGTGTTTTCTCAAGTCAACCATTTACATCGGATTCATAGAACGTTTCTAACTCAGGCAGCTCTAGAAGAAGCACAGAGATCTCATGTGTGGCATATGTTGTATGAAATATATTTGATTAGAAACTATTAACTTTTGCGAGCTACCAGTAAGATGCTTGTTTGTATCTATTGGGTTCGTTAGCAAATTCCCCGTTGGAACCTGTTCCAAGTATAACAGTAGTCCTTTAACCACTCTGGTTTAGCCGTTAGTCCATGTTGAGAGTGTAAACAAGAACGTAAGTCAAGAGTCCACGTTTCTTTTGAGGGGGCAATGAACGAGAAGAGGACTTTCACCGAAGACGGAGTACACTTTAGAAACATCACCCACGATAAGAATATGGAAGAAATCCTTTGAAAACAAAAACTGTCTAGCACAGTAAGAATGACAACATAGTTGGATGTACTTCATGAGAGCAGACGGTATACAATACCGGCAATTACCCTGTCATGACTTTGGATTCCAAGTTTGAGCCTAAGTGCATCGCAGTTTTCCAGAGGTATAGAATCCCAGTTGACAGTTGGCGTTGTAAGTTTCTTGGTCTAAAAAGTATCAGAAACTCCCTTGAGCCAACGAAGAGAGTCACATAGTACACCTAATATCCATGAACATTGTCAATGATGCCCGAGGAGAACCAAACTTCTGAGGGCTTGGCAGCTTATGCTTATGTGAAAGTCCTCGTGGAGCGTTTCGCCTGCTTTCATTGGTCTGGGCTCGACGGTTTTCAAACCGCTTTTGATTTCTCAGTTCGTTTGGAGTGGTTGGCAGTTTTGCAGCCGTGGAAATTTGGGTTGGTTTTTAAGTTAATAAATTTAGCCAGAAAATATCCCAGTCCGCCAGTCGAAAATGCCATGAAAGCAAACCGTATATGAAACTTTTGGGTGCCGAAATTGACGTAGACGGGTCAGTTCCATTTTAGAGCTCGCGAATAAAGTACTTTTTACCGAAAAGCCGTTGAGGTAAAAGAGCACAAAGGTAAGAGGGAAGATTGGAGGTTTGTACCACTGTGCAGATGGTTGACCGTCGAAAAGAACGGGAATAACATGGTCTATGTTGTCTAAAGGCACATGTTTACACTCTGAAAGGCTCCAGTCCCCGCTCAATGTGGAGAATAAGGCAGTGACTTTGAGCTTGGTATCAACCCGTATGTGCCACCCTGTCCTATTAAACTGGGAACAGTTCCATCAGTCTTGCAAAGAGCTGTCAAACAAAATACCCTTCAAATTAAACCTAGCCACCTTCGTACCTAATGTATTATCAAACACAATTCCTGTATTCATCTATTCATTTACGACCACAGGGAGTCCAAGTGACTTTTTGGCAGCTTCTGAAATAGTTGCGCTTGTGAAGCTCAAAGTTATTAGGTCTGAAAATTAGGCAATATTTGTTACTGTCTAATTTTGCCGGCACAACAGAGGTGAGATCGAAAACTGTTCCCACAAGACAATTCTCCTTTCCAGTTGTGCATGCCTCTCCTAGTTCTTGATGTTTTCCTATATCTGAACACTAGACAATATCAGTAACACTTTAGCAGTCGTCACTACAGTAACGGTCAGCGTTACACGCTTGTTCAGCGAGTTAGCTTCCAACTTTACGTCAGATATAGTCTTTTTCTACCATGGTCATGCAGTTACACGTGCTCAGACCTTGTTCTCGATCGACTACCGTGGTCCCAAAAAAATTCCACTCTGTGTCTAGACGGACTGAAGCCTTTTAAAACAAACAACTGATATAGTTGAATGAAACGGTCGTTGAGGTTGATAAAGTGTAAAGTTCCTCTTTGTGGCCTGTACAATTTTAATGATATCGGGGTATGCAATTCTGACAGTACTTGCAGTTCTGATCGGTCAAGCGGCGTCCGAGTAAGTCGTAATCATTGGATGTCTGCGATACATTGATGATGTTGAATTTCATGCACGTCTTTGTGATGCAACACACTAATAAGGATTTTCAGTAATAAAGCCTAATTAAGAATGCACAGGGTTAGTATTGTCTGGAGCAGTAAATGGCAGGGACAGTAAGCAGAATGTGAACATTGCGAGCAAGGTACAATGCTAACTCAAACAAAGATGTATGCCAGCAGTGATTCAACTTATAACTACTGACGACATCTGTCGGCGCGTTGAACGACCTCCTCGTGGTGCCGACTGGGCGGTCTCGGTGCAAGCCTTGACTGGCTGAAAGTTCAGTAACTCCAGATAGGGCCAACCACTCTATCTGGTTTTAATCATACCGGTTACATTCGATCAAGACAATGAAATTACCGCCAGCACCTCTGTGCAGGCAACTACCAGTAAACAGAATAGACGAGCGGAGTACATCTGTTCAGAATGTGGTCAGATTTGCAAATCAAATGCTGGCTTGTCAGCGCATACTGGTATGCATCGATGCAGGAATGGTCCAGAACAGGAAGTGGACACCCAGCCTGCCACATCCTTTGACTGTGCCACCTGTGACCACAGCTTTCCCACCAAAATTGGTCTCAGTCAACACAGAAGGCGCGCACATCCCGACGAGCGCAACCATGAGAAGTTCATGTCCATGAAAACCGCCGGATCCAATTGGTCTCAGCAAGAATCGGCTTTTTTTATCAGATGTGCCGATGCACTGGCTCCGTCGTTCCCTACTGGACGCGAACTTCACCATCGGCTCTTGTCACATTTCCCAGGTCGTACTTTGGAGAGCATTCGGACTCGTCTGTATGCGCTGAATTGGCAGAGAAATACTGTCCCTGCTGCCGACCCAACCATCGTCTCACAGACTAACACGAAATCGGATATTGGGTCTCGAGCTGCTGATCACTTTGAGTGGTTTACCTGTTTAATCCAAACAGTGATTACCCAACTGGAGTCCAACAGCGAGGCTTTCCTTCACAGCGATGAACTACTAGCTATTGTCTGCGGTCTTCAGGCAGGTATTTTCACAGTGTTGCAAGCTACATCGCTGCTAAACATGCACGCATCACTAGCTTTTCTGTACACCTGGCGACTTTTCACTCGACGAGTGGTCGTGTTAACGTGGGAACCCACCTGACCACGAAACAGACAAGGAACGCTAACTAAGCGGTGATCCAAACGCTGTACCACTAGCGTATGGCAGACGTTGCGTTTGCAGTTTATTCCAGCAACTGGAAAACTGCCTGTAAGATGAACCGTGGCCTCCCAGGTACTATCGGCTCATCCGCACGTTGATGAGCGATAATCTAGCACAATTCTGCCTTTGGACTGGTCATTGGTCGATCCGATCACTGGAGAAGAAGTATCACGCACCTTGAAGCACATGAGGAATACTGTTTCAGGTTGTGACAAGTTGTTGCCCAAACAGTTGAAGCGTATGAAAGCTGATGCCTTGGCCGGATACTTCAACCTGTTCCTGCTAACCCATTTATGCAGCTGTCGCATCACGCTTGTACCCAAAGTAAACAACCTTTCATCTGCTACCAAGCTCAGACCTATCGCCGTATCTTCAACGTTGACACGTTGTTTCCACAAGATATTGGCCGATCGTTGGAATTCGCGCTTGCAACTACCCGCTCTCCAGTTTGTATTCCTACATCGTGACGGTTGCCTTGAGGCGACCTCCCTGCTTCATGCGCTGCTTCGGAACTCATGTACCACGTCTTCCAGTTTGTGTGCGGCTTTCATCGACGTGTCCAAATCGTTTAACTCTATCTCACAAGATTTGATTATCAGATAGGCCCGCGCCTTCGGTGCTCCTCCAACTCTAACACATTACATTGTCGACTGCTATAGGAGTGCTTTCGCCACGCTCAATGGCTCCGTTCTCCGGTCCCAGCGTGGTGTTCGCCAAGGTGACCAACTGTCCCCGCTTCTATTCATCAAAGCAGTGGATGAGGTGTTGGTATTATCTCGACCGGAGCTTGACTACCAGTTCCACGACGGAATGGTTAGCGGTTTTGCTTACGCCGACGATCTGGTCCTTCTAGCTGAGAATCCTATGCTACTCTCTGAGAAGCTCGCGGCCACCGCTAATGCCCTGGAACTATCCGGATTGAAGATCAACACGCATAAGACTAAGCTAATGGTCATCCGCGGTGACCATAAACATAACGCAACTGCCATCTCCGATGAGTCTGTCCACTTCGGCCCGGACATTATCCATTCACTAAGCGCCTCCGACACGGTGACTTATCTAAGTACCCCGTTCACCTGGAAGGGTAAAGCATTCACTAACCACCGTCTGCAACTTTGTACGATGCTGGATAAAACTACCAAAGCGCCCTTGAAGCCACACCAACTTCTTGAACTCCTGAGACAAGATCTGATCCCGAATATGAATTACTTATTAGTGCTGAGCCGAGTCCACCGTAACATGCTCAAAGCCATGGACTGTACGATTCGCCAGTTTGTTCGGCAGTGGCTCCGCCTTCCTAAAGACACACCAATCAGTTACATCCATACCCCAATTCGTTTGGGCGGTTTGGGCATCCCGAGTTTGTCTACCACCATTTCAGTCTCGCGCAAATCTCGAGTAGAGAGACTTCTTTCCAGTCAGTATTTAGTTCTACGAAATGTGGTCAAAGACAATTCGTTTGGCCCTAGCTTCAGGGAAGTGAACGTCCCGGTACGCGTTCGAAATGCATGGAAGTCCATGCGGCGTGGACGGATAAACTCTACCATTCGCTTGATAGCCGTGGTCTCCAGGAAGTTTCACGCTCTCCACTCTCGAATCGTTGGCTGTTTAACACCGATCGCATCTTCCCCAGAATCTTTATTCGTGCCATCCAGCTCAGATGTAGTCTGTTTAGGACTAAGGTTCGAAATTCACGAGGTGGCCGAAGTGACCACTCAGCTCTCTGCCGTGACAACTGCGGTCAACCGGAAAGCCTTACTCATATTCTACAATCATGCTGGATCACCCATGACGTGCGTTGTGCCCGACACAACCGTGTGGCCAGAGACCTGGCGAAACGGCTGCACAAGTTGGGCTATACTGTCTTCGAGGAGTTACAAGTACCAACGGCGAGCTCGTTCATCAAACCCGATGTGATCGTGGTCCGTGATGGCGCTGCTGTGGTGCTTGACGTCAGTGTAGTGGATGATTACCGAAGCCAATTCGCCTGAGCAGACAAAATTGCGAAGTACGGGACCGACTCTCATACTGCCGCTATTCAGTCGGTCCCCCATACTTTGGACTGTGATTTGAACTCTGTTTCTCATTCACCTGTGATCATCTCTTTTCGCGGTATTATATTTCCTTCTTCAAGTAACGCTATTCTTCGACTGTGGCTGCTCTACTACGCGGTCACGGATTTATGTCTACCGACTGTTCTAGTTTCCCTCGAAACCTACGACACATTCATGCGGGGAACCTGGCGTTAACTGTTGCCACCTCTCTTACAGTTGTCTCACTATGAAGGAAATTTTTCGGTCCCGATGCGGGAGCCTTGACTGTGCTAGTACTTCTGTGCCCTGAAGAGCTTTTGATTTTGTGAGACTGACCGTTCACCTATTCTCCTCTTATTACTTTTCGTTTACTTTTAAAGAATTTATAAAACTGTTTGGTATATACGCCACAAATAACTTTTCATTTGATGACTGGCCCACTAACGCTTGTTATTCTTGTGAGAGGACTTGTCAACTGTTTAATGGTGCTAAATATGCAGCGTCTCACATTTGACAGACAGCTTGTTTTCACATTCATCTTTTTTACATATCTGTTGCTTGATTTTAGTGTCACCGTTTGTTCTTCCCTCGAACGACGCTGTGTATATTGCTCTTCAAAATAAACGATATAATTGTTGAGGTTCAGAAATGGTTATAGAATGAAGGCTAGCGTAAAAATGCCAACGAACATCGCGGTACGTGCCTCTCATAGGCAAACTACTTCGAAATCATAAATGTTGGGAAATTTCCATTAGAAATGAGCTATGTTAATACTCTTTACTTGCAAGTCAATTCACCAAACAGTGCACAATGTCTGTATGAGAAGAAAGCTCGTAAGAAACAGCTTGATACTTCCAACCCGATACTGAATTCCTAGGATGAAAATGTTGCCAACTGCCAATTAGCGAATATCAAGGTTTGCAACGAGAAATCCACTGTTCCGTTCGTCCGTGCTCAAACTTTGTGGTTCCGTTCTCAGTGGGAACTCGAGAGGTATCATGTCCTCTCTTTTTGCTCTAGCCAAAAGATCGTACTAAACCATACGCAGTGAAAACTACGAACCTAGCTACCATTTATAGCTTGCGGTGAGCCATGATTTGGGAGTCAGTTTTCACGTACTGGTTGCTCCTCAGTGTTAATTGAGGCTTGAAGTTTTCACTGTGAATTAGGCTGAGTTAGGCCTAATATACTTTATGAAAATGCTTGTGCTTTTTTGTTTACACCCACTCAGATACGTGTTTCTTGAACTGGTCGGTTGATTGTCTCACGTAGCAGATAGAACTATGAACAGAACATTCACATGAACGATCTAATGCAGTAAACGTCTATCAGCTTTTATCACTTAAGGTGACGAACAATATTTTTGTGTAGTGCATCTCTAGTACTCATGTAACGTTGAGAACTCTTGATGTTAAATGTCTCCTCCTCGCTGTTACCCAATGGTTCATTGGAAACTGTGATGTATGTGAAATTTTTTAGTACTCACAGTTTGCGTTCTACTGCTAAAGGTATTTTTCGGCAAGTAGATGAAAAAGTGGCTTATGCATACGAACAGTACTACTGATTGACACTGTCGTCGAATCCCCGAATCATAGTAGTAATGGAGAGTCATTGTTTAAACTATAAAACTGGGACTCGAGTTAAACGTTCAGTAAATATGTTGGAATTTAAGAGGGGTTGCATCTAGCGGAAAGCGGTCGATTGGAATTAACATCAAAACGTGCGGAAGAATTGTCTTTAATGATTAGTTACAATCGGTTCAAAGAGACTGACTGTTTTATGTGTGCATTCCAGGTTTCCGTATAATTTTGTAGTAGGCTAATACTGTTTGTCCACTGATGCTTTTCACAGTCAGGTCGTAAGTATATCCTGTAAAGATCGTGGAAGTATTGGTATGAGTATTGTTTTTGGACCTTGAACTGCTCATAGCTTTATCGCGTTATGTGATGTTTCATTCAGGTCGACTTTTGAAGCTGTTCACGTTCTCTATTTCTATGGTAAAGTCGGTGAAATGCAACGTTTTGTATCACTGATCGTTTATTGCTGACAAGTCAATGCGAAATACCAGCATCGACCAGTTCTTGTCATCTTTGACTTGATTGAATCTTGTACATATGTTTTACCCAAAGGACTTGTAAATCACTAACTGCTGTGTCATTTATTTGGCAAGTTTGCACTCCTTTCTTGACGCTTTGCAAATGTGGCGTGACTGGCTATATCCTGTTCGATATTCGATCGTCTTTCTGATTGACTTTATTCCAATTGTTTCACATTGCTCTATTTGTAATTTGATTGGACTCATTCTCTATGTGACTACATATTCAGCCGACCAAATTCTCAACTTATTGATAGTAATTGAAGGGGGTTTTTGAATTTGTTGGACGAACTGTGTTCTTTGTTTCTGCGTCCACAATTTCTGTGATTTGGTTTATGGTCACGAAGTGGTTGCCCGAAGCAGTTGTCGATCAACCCGAGGGTTCCAAACACGATTTCCGAGTAATAGCTAATTTCAGTTATCGTCTCAAAAAGTCCTACTAAGTCGTAGAACAAAAAGCATTACATACACCCCTTGGTGTTTGTCATAGTTCATACCTAGTTTTCATCATATTTGTAATAGTCAGCGGGGCATAGGCTCACAACGTATCGATCAGCTGTGTCAGTCAGTAACATACGTAGTTGCAACAAATTAAGCCAATTGTCTCCGTCACTTCAAGCACTTTACTGGATTGAGCTTCTGTGTATGTGTATGGTAACTCAAAGCAGGCTGAACTCAACGATTGGACAATGTGGACGTCCGTTTGTACATGTTTAACCCCTAGGTCTTTTCCTCTTATCGGGTTCATTTCAATAATATGGTGTACTATGTTGACCGTGGTGTTGCAGTCAACTAGTTGAGTAACGACTGTGCTCATGATCGATTTGCTTCCGTTTGTTCCGACCAACGCTCTGTGATTCCTTTTTAATAAATACTGTACTATGTAATTTAGGCAGTTTGTTGAACACTTTCGAAAAGACCGGGTGAACTACCATAAGTGAGTTGTGGTCAAACAATTTACACTTCAGCTTCAGGATGACAGCCGGGAAATCAAACTGATTGGCTTGCCGTATTGACAGTTCTGTTACGAGAACTATTGGGGCAGGGAATTAGGTTCTATTTTTGTTCAGCTTATCAGCCAAAGTCCTTCATGAAAATCATACAAAGGGTTGGAGGTTGTTGACATTCTTTGTGAACATGCAGGAACAATTAGGTTCACAGTGCAATTCTTACCTGTGTAACAGTTAAAAAATGTCAGCAAATGTAGAGTTATTCGATAGGACAGTGCTTGAACAAAATAATGTGATGATTGAGTGACATAACAGAGACCTCGTAAAAACTTGTTGTACACATTTTGTCTTGTTTCTTCCGCTTCTTCGGCTTAATATCCTAAAGGTCTTCTGGTTGTGAATCTGTCGCGTGACTCATTGCCGTGGAATGTTTGATCATGAATCACACTCCTCTTCTCGGTTAGTAGTTCTTAGGAGATCGTTCTCTACTGCATGGGAAGGCATCAGAAGCCATTACCCTCCCGACAGCCAGCATTACAAAGTTATTCAACGTGTGTGTGTTTATACTTGGGTTGTCAGCCACGGAGCCAGACTAAGTGGACCATCACCTTCACAGTCGCGGAGAACGAGAGAAAGGCGATTGTTCATCATGTTGATCATATCAACCAGAGTCACGTAGTATTTATCAGTGTGTTTAAAAAACTTATAGTGGTTTTTACCCTAGAAATCGGTTAAGGTTATGTAGTTAGTGCTTTAAATGTTATAAGTCCAACACCATTCATATATCACGTGTTTGCGTAAGGGTGGACAAAAGTTTTCGCGATCGATTTTCTCTGTCTGTTTTGTTTGGAGGAATTAATTGTGCTGAATGGTTTATCAGTATAAAGGAAAAGTCAAAGTAAGTGGAAAAAAGAAAATTCGTATGTTGATATACATTCATATCAGCAATGGACAATGAAACACATCGAAACAATTTTCCCTCAACTCTTTCCGTATAGAGTCTTTTAGGGGTGAGCTAGTAGGGTGGTCAGGGGAAACGTTTAGTATGGTTTGTCTTCTTGGTTGTTCAAGTAGAATTTTAGAACTTTCAAATGATTAAGCTGTAACCACGGATTTGGATGGCTTGTTTTCAGTGTAGATAAATAGTAACATTCCAGAATCACTGTCTACGTGATGATGTGTCTAATTCACGGTTCAGTTTCAGAGGATGGTCAGTTGGCATTAAAATTTTTTAGTGAGGCCAGATTTGTTTGCAGATGACCTGTTGTGTGTACGATTTTTATGGGTGGTCTGATCTGATGAAGCTTCTATCTTAGGATTAAAACGTTATCGTCGTCTGCTTGCAGGTCTCTTGTAAATTATGAATTATGTCCGGTAATAGATTGTGTTGGCTGAATTTCGATGGCCTCTCAAGATAAGGAATTTCCTTAAATCTCATGGTTCTTTGGTGGCTGGTCTCCCAACAATTTAGATGAGCGTTGAAATGATATTGACAGGCATGCATATCGCTCTCCGTGTGTGGACGAATTATTGAGCTAAGCATAATTGACAAGATTTATGGTGGAATTTTATAGAACCTCCTCCTGGCCGTTTCACTTTTATGTTTTGCTTTATAGCGCCGACTATACGCTTTGGATACAGACTTAAAGTATCCTTCACTGGGATCCCTCGTTCTCGTTTGCATACAGGTTCGGGTTGTTTAGTGGTGCCAAGGCAGTGGTCGTTATGATTTTGATGGTAGACATGCTTGACTTTATGTTCGTAGACGGTTTGTAGCAAGTCGTTTCCGCCTGTTGACGTTCCACAACTCTCCAAATCTTCTTGTTGTCAGTGTACACCGGCATCATTTGTTTGACATCACTACCAGGTAATTCGTGGACAAATATAATGAATATTAGGACAAAGCCTTGTAACTTTGTTGGTTCATATAAACAACAACGACAATGTGTCAAAATTTCAATCACTCTTCAGAGCTCACCAATATTGATACTGGGGATAGACTTTACCTCTCCTGTGCTTGAGCCGAGCATAGGCCCATCATGATTACGTCGATTTTGTGTAACGTATTCCATTCTAATTCGCTATCGCGTGTCTCATTGAGTAGGCGTGTTACTTGTTACTAGTAAACCAACTGTTGCGATTGTGACAACCTACAAATGTTTGATATAGTAGCTTTATCCCTTTCTGCAGATATTGGCGAACGTTTTTGGTCGTGCCCAATGTGAGATCAATGGCATAGTGGTAAACACGGTTGCCTCATGAACAGCGTGGCCATCATTCAAGTCCCGGCAGTGACGATGATATGCACTACTGACGAGCTCTAATGAGAGCGAAACTCGAGTCTAGTGCTTCTGCTGTCCGAATTGGGTCGACTGGATAGTCAACGGAAGTGCGACACCTGCGATCAGTTGTGGGTGATGTTCAATCTGAAGTTTTAGTAAATGTTATTAATGGTTCATACCTCTTTGCCTGATAGTTTACCGGCTTTGTTGTCCATATCACGTCTGTCACATCTGGATGTGAAAGAGTGTTGTCTAGCATCGTTTTCACCGGAATTCTGTCACACTACAACCAAGTCATTCATGGGTTTCCGTTAGTCATCATTCACCTGTGGATCACCAAAAAGGACACTGATGCGTTTGTTTTAAAGCATGTGTTTCCTACTTTACCCATCAAGATTATTGATCAGTTCAATTTTTTAAAATACGCAGACTTCACCATTGGATATACTGTGGCTCGAGATTAATACATTGCACAAACAGTCAAAATCACGGTTTTCTTGATGTTTGCCTGTGGCTATGAAATGTTTTTGAACACCTTTTTCAATTGTATACTACCCTTTGCGTTCATGTGATAAAATTTTAATATATGTATTCGGCAGGCTTGGGAACTCCATATGGTTTGCGGTATATATTCACGAAATTCGGATCGACATATTTTATCTTGTTCCTGCGACGTGTTACTTTCAGAAAATTTGCCCCAGTCTCCACAAGGCGTACTTCTTTTCAAGTTTTAAGTGCGATTAATTTATATGCACTTCGGCTGCGTTGATCAAGTACACGAGATTTGCCGAGGTGCGACACTTAAAAAAATAGTATTCACTCTTGTGGATTTTCTCTAACTGGAAGTTCGTCACCGGCAGCGACTTGCTGTTGGCCAACGTCGCCGCAGATTTTTACTCGGACCCATTTTCGTTCTCGTTTCAATGTAAGTTTGAATGTTTAATTTGTATTAATCCGTATGTTGAACAATATGCTCACGGAAGTCGACAAGTTGAACTCGTCTGAGACATCTATATCGAGGTAATTGACTTGAGTTGACAGCAGAATTACTAATCAACTCATCTAAAATGAGTAATTCATTCTCCGGAGACACCCGAGCCGTTAGTGAGCTTGATGTAAAGAAGATAAGACAATTCGCCTATGAAAACCCGATTATTATGCTCGGTGTTGAAATTCCAATGTGGGCTGAAATGCACTGACGTATCTTAACAAGGTTTCGAATAACAGCTCTGAATTGACAAAAATAAACGTGGTTTACCAGACAGTCTAGTTTTGGTTGTTCATCATCTAGCCAATTACATGGTTGTCGGGGCAGCAACATAAGGAGCAATTTGTCACATAATTACTACAGACGATTTTGAATTGGAGGGCAATTCGTTGATAAAATTGACCTCTAAATTTGAATAGTTGGTAACGGAGGGCCGTGGCAATCATAGGGAGTGAACAGTTTTTCTCTGGGCGCACAGTTCGAAAAACGGCGACACTTCAGTGGGCTGTCCAAGAGATTTGTCAAGCCTCCAAAGCTGTAATTATGTATTACTGTAACAGTTCCCATTCTCAATTGATTAGTAGTTTTCATTTAACTACAACTTTTAGTAATATCTAGGACCCTTTTTCATTATTTAATCCGAAACTGAGAGTGCGAATCAAAATCTTATTTATCCTTTGGACCCTGGTCTGATCGTGGTTGAAATCCAGACAATACTGAGTGGTCGGAGATTTGGATAATTTCGAGTTGAACATCGTCCACAATTAATCGCAGCTGTCGCATTCCCATAGATTGGCAAGGATATACACTACTGACGAGCTCTAATGAGAGTGAAACTCGAGTCTAGTGTTACTTTTCGAAAGGGGTTGACTGGAATGTCTGTGGGAGTGCAACAGCTGCAATCAGTTGAAATACAGACAATAGATTGAACTGGTATAGATTTTGTGGTAGTGGTGAGTGAGCATTGAACCACGTTCCACGAATTGAATACTGTAACCGAACCGCGGCTGTTGTTTTATTGCCATTTTTTGAGCTAATCTTACGAATATGCAGTGTCTGCTCGTCCATTGGAGAGTAACTACTTTTCCACTGATATTGTCAAGTCAGATTGTGCTCTTATCTGCTTTTCCAAATCCAGTAGTTTCTGTCTATCCCAACTGACACAGAAGGTAACCTCCGAAATTCAACACAACAAGGCCATGGTGGCCCAGTCAAATTTTCAACCTCGAAAATCTGATCTGCCACGCTTCATATGCGCTAGCGACTGTTAAGTGTAAGACCGCACAGACCTTGTCCATTTTGTTCGTGATATTTACACCTAGCTAGTTCATCCAATCTTAGAAATGGCAGCATGAGCTGTTGTCAGGTTCTTCTGATGGCTATGATTGTCTGTCGGCTTTGTGGATCTTTTGCAGCCTGTTCTTGGCCGATGTAACCGTCTCCTGTAATCATCCATGCCTGATCTGACGTCTACTTAAGTTACCGAAGAAGTGCTGTAAGTTTCATCGGGAAATTTTGGGTAAACCGTTTGTGGCACATCTGCCTGTTTATCCAATGGAATATATGATTTACAATAATTACTCCCGTCGCTACTGTGTAATTCCTGTAGTGACCATGACTCAGATGTGACCCCCATATCTTCACTGCCCTTCAAGTAGACGGTTTTCAATCAAGGAACTAAACTGTTAGTGCAGGAGTTTCAGTTTGTAAACGGAATGTCCTTCAACCGTTTATATTGTCTTAGACACTGTATGTTGGTTTCCCGAACCCTAGGCTTTAGCTCAAACCCCAGTTATCTTACACGTCTTCTTATCCAAGGGGTCACTGGTCCCTCCCCTATTTTTATACGTGTAAAGTGAAATCAGTTCTTCTTACTATGTTCATATGACAGTATTTACCTCCAATATATTGTTGCTAATGATGCTGATTAGATGTTCATCCTTGTCCGACTAACCAAAACGATAATTATCATCCTAACATGCGTACTTGGAAAAAAAATGAACGTTCACTAAATGGGCATGCACCACTGTAGTACGTGGGTGCGAAACTTCTTGTGTTCCGGTTACTCTAATTAGCTAGTTCAGACACGAATGCACAACTTTGGACAAATCGCTGATTTCATTTTAAGCACTACCCCTTGTCTTCATTTAACAGATAATCCGAAAACTGAATATGTGGACACTAATTTGGAATTTACTACCTCCAGTATATTCCTCTCGGGCATATGCCTGCTTATGTCCGGTTTCTTAGTTGCATTGATTATATTTTTGCCCATATGTCTAGTATTGGGGATACTACATCTCTACGCTGTCAGCTGTTACAGGAAACTCAAACGATCACTGTTACTTATTTCCTCCTACAAATACTACGTATCCCATCTATTTGCTCCATTCTCATCTTGCACGGGGTTGTGTTGGCGAGCTTTTTGGGTTGTTACATTCTTGAGCTGATCGTGAATGGCGTCTCGTTTCGTCGCCTGTTGTTACAAATCCGTCATGTCTTATTCGCCTGTTACGTTGGACTTTATGTGTATACCTATGCTCGCAGATGACAGCGCGCTGTTTGCACATAGCGAGGACGAACTACAGCGATTGGCCACGGCTTTCGCGATGGCGGCATCCAAGTTTGAACTGGATATCAACACAGGTGAGACATTTTCTTTCTTTCAGCCTTCTCCGGGCGTAGGTGCTGTCTGTGCACCTTCACCCCAAATTCGCATCAATGGAGATGTTGTCGGCAGTTGCACAGATTTCTGCTACTTGGGCAGCAATCTGTCCACCGATCTGTCCGTGGACCGCGAGCTGAGAGCTCGTGTGGAAAAGACTAGTACTGCTTCCGGACGTTTCGAAAGACGTGTGTGGAAGAACCACAGCCTGAAGCCGAGCACTAAGCTCTTTGTTTACCGCTCAATGGTGCTGTCTATACTGCTGTATGGCAGTGAAACGTGGACATTGTATCAGCGGAACGTGCGCTATTTGAGCCACTTTCATTTGCAATGTCTCAAACGCACTTTGGGTATTCGGTGGTCGGACATGATTCCGAACACTGAGGTACTGCGGCGAGCGGATATAGACGGGATGGAAGCCTTGCTAATGTTGAATCAGCTTTGTTGGCTGGGTTGTGT
>JTDE01021170.1:58479-98335 GCA_014338405.1 Paragonimus skrjabini miyazakii | reverse complement strand
TGCCTGTGTGGACCTCCTGCCTGGTGGAAGGCTGACTGATCTTGATTATGCTGACGATAAGGTATTGCTGTTTGACAACTTCCATGCAGCACAAGCAACGCTGAACGCGATTTCGCGTTCTGCTAAGTACTTCGGAATGCGCTTTGCAGCCTCGAAATGCCAAGTGTTTCTGCAAGATTGCTGTGATTACGTAGGTTTAATGTTAGATAATGAAGTCATGGAGGTTGTTGACCGGTTTGTACATCTGAGAAGCTGCATCAGCGGCGGCGGCGGAGGTGTAGGGTATGAAATAGAGGTGCGGATTTCTAAGGCTAGAACAATGTTTACTCATCTGAGGCACTTATGGTGACGGGAAGGTATCTATCTGAAACGTAAGGATCGCGTATATCAGACAGTAGTGAGGGCTGTATTACTTTATGGCAGCGAAATCTGGCCGGTAAGGGTAGAGGACGTGAACCGTCTTCAGGTGTTTTACCACCGATGTCTGCGTTCAATCGCTCGTATCGGGTGGCCCCAACGAGTAAGTAACGAGGAGGTTAGGAAGCGAGTGTTTGGCACTGATCGTCAGACGAGTTCTGTTGTTCAGTCACTACATTTGCACAGACTCAGATGGTTAGGTCAGATAGTCGTTTGCCACACCGAGCACTGCTTGCCGACGCTTCGGCTGACTGGCGCAAGGTGCGAGGTGGACAGATGATGACCTGGCGTAGATAAATGAAATCATTCACGAAGGGGTTGGCTACTGTAGATCGGGTTCGTCTTCTGGGCTGAAGCCCTCGCGACTCACAGAGTCGGTGACTTGAGACGTTAGGTGAGATGGCGGCTAACCGAGCTCAGTGGCGTGAATGTTGTCGTTGCTTGGTCGAGTTGTCTGTGAAGTAAGTGCACTTAATGACGCGGGGCAGGGAAAGCCGTAAGAAAGCTGTCTTGTTAATGAAACCTTACTTTCACTTACAGCTCGGTTGTTTGTTTGCAATGTATGATGTATGTTTGAATATTGACGTAGCTATTTTCAGTAGTAAGGTCCATTTCCCTCTTCTTTTTTTACTCTCTTCTCATTTAGATTTTCTCTCTCTTTCTTATCTTTCCTTCGTGGCTATGTTGCAGTTATGCATCAGTGTAAACCACTGATGTATTGTTGTCTATGATGATGATGATGATGGTCATTTCTTACATTTGCATAGATTTAGATGGTTAGACCAAGCATTATGGTTAAAAGCTAAGTCGACTCTCACACCGAGAGCTCTTCGCCGACGCCGCGGCCGATTGGCGTAAGGTGCGGAGTAGACAGATGATGACCTGGCGTAGAGAAATGAAATCTTGCAACACGGAGCTGGCCATTGTAGGCGGGGTTCGTCTCCCGGGCTGAGACTCAGGTAGTAGGCGGATGTAGACGTTAGGCTAGATGGTTGATTATCAGGTTCATTGGGGTGAATGCTGCTCTTGTTTAGCTGAGTTGTTTGTGAGGTAAGTGCACTTAATGACGTGGGGCCAGCGGAAGCATTACTGCTAAGGTCAGCTTGGCGAGCATCTGACCAGTAAAACAGTTCTCCAGGGAAATAGTCTTGAAGTAAACTGATTCCGAGGTTGTGCGACTAGTACACCCCTTAACAGCTGACTAGACTCCCAGCGTCACAAGAGGTTGGCGGTCGACCCGGGGTTTTTCTGAGGGTTTAAAGTAGATTTCAACTTACAAAGGAGACCTTCAGCCGAAACTTGTGAAGTGGGACGATGCGCGATCTTTTTGATGTGGTTGATTCCTACTGGACGGTTAAACTCACGAGCTGGCGTGAAATGATATTGGACAGCTTTGCCGGTAGTTTCCGTTGTTGGAACACCATAACGAAGGATGCATCCATTCAAAATTTGCTTGATCGTCTCGATATTTTTGTCAGGGAACCAGATTGCGTCAGGCTACCTAGTGAAACGATATGCGCAGATAAAGATATTTTGTCACCCATTTGATTACGATAGGGGTCCGACGCTGCTGTTGTGGACATGGCTGAATCCCGCGTCGGGGTCTGTGTTGCTAGATTTCACCGTTCCGGCAATCCTTGAACGCTCTAGCACACTTTCGAATGTTGTCGTTCATATTCGACCAGACAAAACGGTTTGAAGCCAGTTTATTCGTCGCACGATTGCTCGGATTAGGCATGCGTTGAAGGTTAAGTGTGAAACTCAGAATTGGCCTAGATTTTCAGCCGTGGTATCACATGATCGTGCTTCCGTAATTGGTTGGCTGTGTCTATTGCTGTCCGCATGATGTCTGACATTACTGCGGTGCCTGATCGATTTCTTGTGCATATGCCAGGTCCTTCATTCCACTGTAAATCATCTAAAGTGAATTAGCAAGGTATCAGTGGCTGATTTTTTATTCTTCGACACATATATAGGTCTTGGATTGGTAAATGTAATCTCGCCGTCGAATTTCCCTTGGCTTTTGGTGGTCAGGTTCAACTCGAAAAGTGAAAGTCAATGGTTTGTTGCCGATCGACACAAGTAAGCCGCACACTTCCGTTTTATAACAAGAAAAACCGCCAGCTACTTTCGTCAAAGTATATTCCTGTGCAGGCTGGGATGTTGGTCTTCCGAATGGGTACTGAACGCTCAACCAACATCATTTGCGCGAAAGTCATCGCCTTGAACAAAGCATTTGCCTGCTAGAATGGTGGTAATGTGCTGTGGTGATAAAACAAAATACTCAGGATTGTCTTTCAACAAATCTGTATTGGGTTTCAATGTCCCTAAACGGCGTAGCCCAAAGCGAGGGCAGTGGGTTATCCTTAATTACATGGATTTTCTTCGGCAAAGGTTCACTGTCATTATAGTTGATGCGATGCTCCAGAAAGTCTATGGAGTCGACACTGAAAATGCACTTGGAGGTGTGGAACCTTTGAAAAGTCAGACCTGCAGTTTGCAAATCGAATGGCGTGCGGACCAGCTGGTACAGTCTGGAGGGATTAGTGCCGCGTTTCGGTTCACGGGGATTTGATGAAAGGCCTGACGTAAGTCAAGCTTTGAGAAGATAGTCTTACTATGCTGTCTGATTGGAAAATCATGAATTTCGGGAATTAGGTACAAGTCGGATACGGAGGCATTGTTCTGGAATCGGTAGTTGCCACATGGACGCCGGTCACCTGATGAGGTCCTAGGTGTTATAGGCAAACGTGGGCCCGACTAGCTGAGTAATACTGGGTTGCGGTAGGTTATGGAATTCTGATTTTGCTATTTCGATGTTCCGTGGTGGTAACCACCGGGAATGTGTGGCGGTTGGTAGTATTCTGGTGATAGGTCTATCGGAATTGTTTCACTTGCTGTGATAGGGTTGACGGATTGACAAATCGCGGGAACTGTTGATGCATTGTTGGGAAGTTGTTTTCTGGTGAAATCGGGCTTAGTGCAAATGTTATAATCGGTGTGACCCCTAGTTTTCAAAAGTACTAGTGCTGTTAAATAGTTCCCAACGTTTTATATCCACGACTGGTCCAAAGAAAGTGACCTGTGTTGATGTCCATGAGAATTACTGCCGGCGACCGAGGTCGAAGGTGAAAATTTTCTTTTGGATCTGTATACCGGCTCTGTTGTGACATGTAGTGTATACTTTAAGATGTATGTTACCTGTAGATTAATCAACACTAACCTAGACTGTCGTGGGGATTAAGAAGCCGAGGAACGTTGAACGATCAAGCACGTAGAGCAAGTGACGTTTTGTGAATCCGTTAACGGCCACTGCAGTAACTATCTGTCCTTTGTGTTCCTTCGTGGCGAACTGGCGTGGTCTGCTAGCTGGTTCGGTGATATGGTTGCTCGATGCGGTAGCATACGCTTTACATCCTCGAAATATATCGTCATAATGTAGGCTTGGCGCTGATTTCATTCCTGTTGATTCGAACAGTTTACCTTACACTGTTGGTCGGTTTATAGGCTATTTGTGACGTTGTTAAGACATCCAATCGTCGATGAAGGGGTGTTTAAAGTGCGTATATGCACTACGTTTTGTTCTGCGAATCAGAAATCCGACCCGTTCGTGTGGACGATATATATGGATTTTCGGTATTTGACCATCATTGTCTCCGCCACGTGGTCCGTGTCAAATTGATTGTGAGCGACGGGAGAATCTGTCGATGCGTATTTAAAAACTGTGAAAATTTGCGGCTAGTAATCAAGGCATCTGTCGCATTGCATATTATTCGGTGTGACTGGCGTCGACTGAAAAAAAATAGCAAAGTGGTTTGGCGATTTGGTCGTCACAGGCTATGAAAGCCTCCGTGTTGTTCGCGACCATTCACATCGCTGGTTGGAGACACTTTCGGGCTTTGCAGTGTGTTGTGGTCAATAGCAGCAGGCTCGCACACTTGAGGTTGTTGACTTTTCTTCTTCCGCGTACTTCCACTTTTTCTGTCTCGCATTTATATTAGTTTATCATGCTCACTTCGTGACCGAGTGTTCGAGTGGTCGGCAACCCGAGACATTTCATCCTCCGTATGGATGAACGCTGAATATGCATATTTTTATGGAATGGATACAGACGCATCATCGGTTGAAGCAGTCTTTCAAGCCAGATAGCTTCCCCAGCCAGCGATTTGTATGGTCACATAATCTATGGACTGTCGGTGATAGTCGAATGAATTCATAGCTAGAGGCTACATTGTTGTTTGATTACCCATGAGGCCTAGTTGGCATAGGACGCGCGTGATGAAATAACGACTGTTCGCAATCTTTTTGAAACACCCGCTGGTGAATGGCTACGTATGCTATTGCTACGGACTGATTGACATGACTCATAACGGTCAGACTCAGCGGATTTGTTCACATCTCCGTCATGAAGTGGTCAGGTTTTCGAAGCGGGATAAACTAGACCGTTAAAATAGACTATATATTCCTCCTTTTAGTGCCAACCGAACAAGAATGACAAGGTTTAATGAAGTCAATATCTGCCATTATTGATTTTTCTGTAACAGTACTACTTATTGAGAGGAGACAGTGCCACCTAGGCGGATGAAGCAGTCCACAGTTTCAACTGCACTTCTGATATGTGGAAAATAGAAATGGATACATCCTATTTCTGAAGTAGCACTGTAACAGTGTAGGTGTATTCCACGTATAGTTTATGGGCTTGCTGTTTACGAGGGTGCAACCACAATAATTATACTCATCACTCGCAATGAACTGCTGTCATTTGACTTTATTCGTAGTTCTGCTTTGCTTCAATTATTATTTGCTGGTAATGACCGAATTTTGATTATCTGTCTATTTTTTGTTCTCGTCAGATCGTAATGGTCTACAAACGAACGCGGATGACGCTTTAGCCTCGTAAGTTCAGCGTTATTTTACGAACATATTTATCACTTGGGCTACTTATTTTCCTCGATTATCCTCGACTTCATTGCTCACACTTTTTATTCGCTTCTATATGTAGTCACAAATTCGTTGTGGATCACGCGAACTCATGGTAGCTCAGTGACAACGACTGTGTCTACCAGACACACGGCTTCTGGTTTGAGCGTCGGTTACCATGACCATTCTTGTCTAGGTTTTTATTCACTTCTGACCTAAAACGCGACAGATAACTTCTGATGTCAAGTATGAAAGTCTCTTTTGCAGTCTGGTTATGTGGCAATCGCTTACAAATCCACGCGTTCGATAGTTGGGATCCTTTCTACATCGGAAAATACCGTTCTACGTAGTTGATGTTTTGACCTGTGGGAACAAATTTTCGAACTTGGTCGTTTTTCTTACTCATTGTGAATTCCAACCAATTGCACGTTTATTAAGGTTTCGTTGGTCTTGTGTGTTAGAAACGACACGTTAATTACTGTACGTCGAGTGGCGTTTATTGCTGAAATGCTAAAATACAAGTACGCTGTCGGGAAATTCCCCAGTTCCCCGAAAATATTAGATATCAAAAAGTAACAAAGTATACGTGTGAGTGACCTCCATTGTTGCCATGGTCATGTACTTCTCTGGTCTTCACGAGCGTCCTCAATCGTCGTGCCAACTGTTGTCTCTCCGAATATACTCCTGCTCTGCACTGTCTGGACTTTTACCTGATCCATTCTTTTGCGCTTGCTTTGTTACTAGTTACAAACCCTATAAATATGAACGGGTTTGTGACTGTGTCTTCGGGCTGGGTGGCGTAAAGAAGCCGTGTCAGAAGACCAGTCTTTTCCTTGTGTTAATGCGGTAGCTTCGGGTGAATGGATTGACGGGAAAAAAACTAACTGACCGCGTATACTCCGTTCTTCATTACCGTTGATCGTCGTTCCGTTATCCGCCGTTTCATTGACCCTTATTCGGTTCTTTTTACGTGCCCGTAGGCTGTAGCTCCAGTTACAACATACGCATTTTACACTTGGAGGTAAGAGATCGTTTTGCTTGGTTTGTTTTCGCTTTCGACCGTGCAAAACGCCGTTCGTTTGTAATGTGAGGGGATTAGACCCATGGTGACCACAATTTACAATCCAAAAATAAGTAAATGTTTTGATTTATTAGTTAATTGATCAGAACAGAGCGATATGTTAACATATCATTTTCTCTCATCAGTTACAAGCGTAAAACATGCCAGTTACGTACATCATAGATAAAGACAAACTGGGACTAGACACACATACAAGCACACTAATTATTATGCAGTCACGACCATGGCAACCAGATAGGTTGCCCCAACCACTTTTGTGCACGTATCTTCGGTAAATTCGGATGAACATCGTTTCGCAGAAAACTAATAACTTCGGGTTTTGATTGCGCAACGTTATCTTGAATACGTTTATTGGGTCAGTTTGGTGGTCTGTTGTCATAACGTATTTAGCAATCGATAACGTTGGATTTCGAGCTGTCAGTGCACCAAGTTGATGCTGATGCGTCACCATGTGTTTCAACCACTTCTGGATGTATTCGGCGACTCGCTGTGATAGTTTTCGATCTGTTCTGCCTATGTAAACGTCACTGCAACTGCAAGTAACCTGGTTCACAACATGGGAGACAACAGTTTTACAAACCACTTTCGGGATTGTGGATAACCGGTTTTCTGGTGGTTTGAATAATTGAGGCGATCCGGCAACTTGATCCTTACTCACAAGCGAGAGTGATTGAGCGTTCACATATGATAATCCGGTCGTGCCCAATGTGAAGTCAGTGGTGCAGTGGTAAACACGGTTGCCTCATGTAAAGCGTGGTTGGAGTTCTAGTCTCGGCAGTGGCAGGGATATGCACTACTGACAAGGTCCAATGAGAGTGAATCTCGAGTCTAGTGCTTCTTTTCGAAAGGGGTCGACTGGAAAGTCTATGGGAATGCGACAGCTGCGATCAATTGTGGATGATGTTCAATCTGTATGAGAACCAAAATCCCCTACTACACATCGGTAACTCCTGTTCTGTCTGCAGAGTATTCGGGATGCAAATACGCCTGGCTCTATGAAACAGTGTCATAACCAAACCACATTTGTATGAAGTAGGAGCAAAGCTGGAAAACTGAAGATATATCAACATCGCCCAAAATTCACACGAACATCACGATCAATTTGACAGCAAAGATGGGTAAAATTGGGTCACACATCATTCTTTAGACACCGTCTGTCTGTTTGTATGCAAGTCCCTCAGAGTCGAAACGAATGTTTTCTGTGCACAACAAAATAATCTCTTTAAGGTATTCAAGTGGAACACCTATATAGCTATATAGCTGTTCCGACTCGAGATAAAGTCACATAAAACATCGACTATCTCACAAAGGGGAACATTTGTAAAAAAGAATCAACATCCATGGAACACATTACTTGTCTACTCACCGAAATGTTTTCTAAGATTTCAGCTAATTCGAAGGAGTCCTTCAAGCAATGTGGAGATAAAACTTTACGGATGGGATCCAAAATGTCCACTAGCCAACGAGCAGCTTTATGGTAAGCACAATTGTTCATGCACAAGATCGAGCATACAGGTGAACCGTCCTTGTGTACTTTTGGAGCACCACTCAATCGGGGTGTTTCTCTGCCAGCCGGTTTCAGCTGTCTCTATTGAGCTTCATATATGTGTTCATGTAACAACAATATCTGAAGTTGTCTTGTAACTTGCTTTTCCAACAAGATGTTGTTTTCTGCCGTCTGGTCCACTTTGAGCCTTCTCTGGTCTTCCAAAATGGTGTTCATTTTCCCTAACTACTCGTCCTCGGTCATGACGACACCACCAGAGCCTTCATCTGGTTTAAGGAATACCAGGTGTTGCATGTCTCTTAGTTCCTTCATGGCCCGATAGTGTTCCTGCTTTAGACAGCACTGTTGGCGAATGGGCGCCGACAAAACTGGTTGGAGATAATCACCAATTTTTCACGGAGCCACCCTGTCTCATCAGATGATGTAGGCGACAATTCCTTCAGTTGGTCGTACATGTATTCAAATTGAAGTTGCGTGTTCAACTTGTTAACATTCTTGGGTGGTGTTTTAAACTTCAGTCCAAGTGAGGGCACCTCCAGCTACGTCTGGGTGAACTGAGTAAATGAAAGGTTGTGCACGTGCTTGAAACCATCATCAGGAAACACGCTCATTTTGGCTGGTCGTGAAAGAGATCACTGAAGAGAGCGACGAGTTCTACACCTAGTTATTTTAAGGGTGTCTCTAGAGAAGATCTCATGCTTCATTTGGTAAACCGATGACAAACCACTAAGAACTCAAGCGAAGCGATACTGGATTTCCACGAATTTGCTAATGTTTTCCCGGGTGGCATCGATATGCGAGCGAGTTAATCTCTCAGGATGGATGTTGTTTCTCAGTAATTTCTCCTTGGACAATAGTTTGACAAACGACGTCGGAAATTGACTTGATCGGATAGTTAATTTGTCCCATTACTTCTACTCTTGTTTGTCTGTCTGATTAACTGTTCGGCGTATACGTTGCCTAGCTCGATCCGACCGTTGTGATCATCGAACGCATGCTCTTAAAATTAGTCCCCATGTTTTCCCTCACTTCGATTTTTATCTCAGTTGTGTGTTTTGTGAGACAGATTTAACGACTTCCAACATTACTTACCACGCAGGTTCAGCTTTATCTATCCTTGCAGTTCATTTGTCAACAGCATCCTCGGAATATTACTGCCTGCCTCATGGCAGGCAGTAATATCGTTGTACACGCATCATTATTTTACTGTTCTTTTGCGTCTACAAGGGACGGAAGATATTTCCAACAAACGGCACAGTGTACATTCGAGATATGTTGCTGCAACTGCGCAGTTGGGTTCGTCTGTACTATATAACCAGTTATAATATTCGACACAAACGTTTTTGATTCACTTATCGTGTCTCTTATTTTCTGGACACAGCTAACTGTTGATGTTCTCCGCTTGTGCGACGTTGTTTACTAGCATCTCTGAATACTAAACAGCGGTTCTGTCATGATACTGTCTGTATGATAACTACACTAAACGGTAGGAACCGTTTACCCGCTGTTACACGGATGCCACTCGATCCAGTTTATAGGTGTTCCGAGAATTAAGGTGTTTCAGGTGACTGTTGCTTTACAGGCTGGCGTTATCTGAATTAACGATTTCCCTGCATATCCTCTTGATTAGTTCATTCACCACTTTCTGTGGACTTTCAGTCTGGACATTTTTGGTTGGTGCCTAGACTTATGCAAGTTCACGCTGCCTGTTTTAAGTCAGACTGGAACTATCGCAGTTTTTTCGAGTGCGCTTAGAAAGTGCATCCAACACACGCATCTGGTGAATGATACAATAGCGGGAAAGTGTTTTTCACTCGTTTCTGACTGTGCGAGTGTAGTAATTGCATTGGATTATGACAGGAATGCTAGATATGGTATTGCGTTCGGATCACATACCTGCGCTCAAACGTCAGCCATAAGATCAAATCCTGCTCGAGCATAGTCAGTATTAAGTTTACCGAAGCGGTAGTCCAAAACGACATTGCGTATCATCTTAGTGCTATTGCCCGCGAATGTTACTCGTCCTTTCATTATACGGGTATTACACATCACCATCTCCGAACCATACCCACGCGCACTATAACCCGAGCTACCTTTGGTCATCACAATGGTCCATGAGGTTGCAGAGTAGTGAATAAGTGCAGTATAGAGAATGAAAACGAAGGAAGGAAAACATGCACAATGGAACTTCAAGAAAGAGAAACTTTTCGAATACACTCTCGCCCCTGGCCACGGCACCGTGTCATGTCAAAGAGATGACAAAGATGCAGTTGATGACGAACTCCTCAGTCGGGGAAAATGCAGCACCCATAAATCTTTCTTAGTGGGACGGTCAGCGATTTCATCGCCTCTGGCCGCGTTATTGCGTTGCGGTTTCTTCCAAACGTCAGAAATCACATAAACTAATGCGCGGTGCTGCTAAATCTCGATCGGCAAACGGTATTTGACCCATTTAGCGATGACTGTGCATTTTCACTATTTCGGTTATCGGTCGCTAACTTGCACATTTCCTAAATATGTGCCACCGGAATATCGGGTTGCTTACATACTGGTTAACCGGTGAAGACAACGGTGTTGGAATACCGAAGGTCTCTGTGCAAATGCAGCATGAATCGGTCAGATCTCTGAATCGTTGAGCAAAACTGGGTGCATACCCGCATTATGAACGCTTCCTCTGGTGGACAGTTGGGCGTTATTGCAACGCGATAAGTGACTAACATTGACGAATATACTACGTGCTTTCACTATCCTAGTGTACTCCTCGTCAGCGATATTGCAAGGTGATGAGGTAATACTAACCAGGTGGTGTAGCAATCAACACTTTCAAGCAGTCTGCCCGCTATAACAAAATAGTGTCACTGCTAACCCAATCTTGTAACAACACAACATAGTTATTGTCTTTCTGCGTCATTGCTGCTGACTGATTTCTGGAAGATGCTCTTTTGTCTTGCTCTGAGTGACAACGATTTTCGCCATCTTACCACTGGGGTGCATCTGTTGGGGGCGCATCTTATCGGTTAATTGTTTGCTATCTTCAGGATGTTTTTTTCTAACAACACCGTTATGGACTGGCTAGAGAGCTTTGTTCTGGTCTAATTGACTTCCATGCCGAACGACCATTGCAGATGTTCCGGCAGACTGACATACGTAGACATAGGCCGACAAATGTTGACGTGCTAAGGAAGAATGAAAGCAGAGACTAGCAAGGTAGCCACTGTAGATCGCATCTATTTGTTGAACTGGGATCTTTGTGACTGTGAAAGTCTGACTGAAGGCTTTTTGGCGGCTAGAGACTAATTGGTTTCAGTAGCCTGTATACTACTATTGTGTGGCTGAATTCTCTGCGTGGTACTGACTATCAGTGAAGCGACCCAATGCAAACCATGAGGTAGCTCACGAAGTAAAACGAGGTGAGTGATTGACTTGGACGCAACAGACATGAGACTGATGTCTCTGGGGTTACCACATAGACTTCGGGTCCTCTTTTCGAAAACGGGAATTACTGATAGTAAACATCAACCACATGGTACTTCTTCAATTTCCCAAACCGTCTGCAGGAGTTTTGTCAGTTTTGACATCAACCTGTCCCCACCATCCTTGAAAAGCGAAGAAGGGAGAAGGTATGGACCAGGATCCTTATTACGCTTCAGGAACTTGAGGTCTAGGACCAATTCTGCCTCCGACGGAGGGCCGTCTGGAACGCAGTAACTAAGCATTCGGGTTCTGTCGTTCACATGAACTGTTCTTCAAAATGTTCAGTCTATTTGTCAAATTGGTGCAATTGACTGGTGAACCTTCTTTATCCCATATTGTCTTACTTGTACAGACTCGATGACTAGTACAACCACGGATCAAAGAAAATGGCTTTCTGTTATTTCAAAGTGTAAAAGCTCGTTGCATCTCTTTCCACTGTGGGACCAAGTAGTGCTCACGGTATTTGCGAAAGCTTTTGGTCCGCTCGCGCTTAAGTTCTGGACGGTCGTCGTCGTATTCTGAACCAAGTGGAATCGAGCAACGTTTGTTTATGAGGTTTATCGATGTGACAGAATTCCAGTTCTGTGGTACCTAAGCAGCTCCTCTGGAACATACCTGTCCACAGCATGCTTTCATAGCTTCGGCGATTTATTCCCAGTGTTTGTTAGGATCTATCACCTGACTCGAACTGGGCAACTTGTTCTCGAATGCTTTCTGGTAGGCGTTGTGTACAATCTCCTCGCTCGATTGTCAGTTATCTGTCGTGCTCTTACGAGCGCATGTCTTCTAGGCAAATGACAAAACAAAGAGGGTGCACACAGCAGCATTACTCGAGTTCAAGTGATTACTCCAAAAGGCATGACAGTCTTTAACAGAGTGGCGCCACCTGTAACTAACTGCTATATGATCCAACTGTGTCCACGGTTGGGAGGTACACGGAGGTCTCCAAGTAACACAGTGCTTCTTCCTATGTTGGAACGCGGTACTCGAAATATAGAGA
This sequence comes from Paragonimus skrjabini miyazakii, assembly GCA_014338405.1. Classification (NCBI taxonomy): domain Eukaryota; kingdom Metazoa; phylum Platyhelminthes; class Trematoda; order Plagiorchiida; family Troglotrematidae; genus Paragonimus; species Paragonimus skrjabini miyazakii. The sequence goes on along the minus strand of JTDE01021170.1, from coordinate 85,936 downwards.
CCGTGGGATGCGCACAGCTGCAGCAGTCTGTTGCCATTGCCAGTATGTTGTGCCCGGACACCAAACATACCTCCTAGCCGCTTCTCATCCGGAGAAAGACGACCAAGCTGAGCATTAAAATCGCCCCCTGGCATGATATCAGTGTTTAGTTTGCTTCAGAAGGTCAACGAGGATGTCCTAGAACGCATCTTTGGTAACATCTGAACAGTTGTCCATTGGAGCGTATGCCGATATAATGAATACACAACACCTTTCTGATTTCCGTCGACAGACTTTTACAGATGTATTGAGTCTGACAGCGCACAAGCGACTGTTCACTGAGATTCAATCGAGCAAACATTGCTCTGCTCTGGGATTTAGTGCGATTCCCACTCCAGCTTGACCACGAGATTAAGCTTTGGCGTCACCAGAAACCCTGAGAGAGAGGCGCTTGGATCGACAGTTATCTAAAGGTGTGCTCAAATTGATAACCGTGCTAAAATCGTAGACTCGCGCCTCCGACATACAGCACACATCAAGCCCTAGACTTGAGAGAGTACTTGCCAGAGCAGCTTCTTGGCCGGCTTGTCAGAGAGTGCGGACATGTTTACCAGTTGTCTTGGCCTCAGAAAACAATTATCACCCAAAGGCATATGGGAGGTAGAAGACATGAGGGCTGAAATAGTAGGAGGGAGTCGTGTTGGGTGAATAATGTCACTATCAGGAGAACGATAACTTCTGATACTTCCCGGTCGTTTATGCCGCAGAAGGGAGTTGACTTGTGTGACCGCACTCCTATTCTTTGACTGAAAGGTCTGACCTGCGAGACGACAGGACACAGGGTTTCTTAGGGCACTACCTGGAACCGATGACTCCAAAGTATGACTCACTGGGCAGTGAGAGATATGGCTAGCCCGATAGCTCAGGGAATAATACATCAATGTGTGATTCTAAGCACCGCTGCGCACAACAGATGTATTTGAAGCTACATCAGGCTTTTTGGTGGTAACGGATGTTTTACGACCGTAGTGGATAATACACCGGCAGTCAGCCAACCGTTGGACAATCGGAATGCTCTTTGTTTGAGAGTACCTTTTATAACCCCCTCTTCCTAATACGAAAGACAGCAGTGCCGCAACTATAAAAATTGTTCTGTTGTATGCTCATAGGATCGTGACTCGATCCCTTATGGTTTTCACAAGAGCCCTGGACTCTTTTCTTGGATATGGAATCTATTATCCAGTGACCCCAAGCTCGGAGGGATAGTTTCCGTCATCCATACAAGTTGAAACAACTGCGTGAAGGCCTCTCTCAGCACATCCCCACCTTCTTCAAGAATTGCCGACACGAGCTTATCTCGGCCAACAACCCTATTACGTTTGAGAGTCAAAATGCAATTACGAACCTCAATCTCAGTAGATGGTGCAAATCTACCAATCAGATTATTACGTGACATGTTTGTGGCGGCACCACAGTAGAAGCAGGAGGGTAGCTAAGTTGACCCTAAAAATATTTCCTCCTACCGCTCCAACTTTCTGGACTTAATATGGATGAGTATGCCATCTATCTCATTGATAGCTTCACTGACAGACGGTCTCCTGAGATCAGTGGCATGGATAAGCTTAGTGAGTCTGCTGGTGTTCCCTGAGGCAAAATCGGTCTCCATTTCCTTAACTTTCTCCATTAACCAAGCCTCACGATCATCCTTCAGGCTACGTTTCAGCTTCTTACGATATCTATCCTAGACTTGTTACATGAACTGCCAGAAAGAATGTTTCATCTGGCTTCTAACACCTCCAAGAATTCCTCCGAGGTCCAATGTTTGTTCAACCCGCGTGCCGCGTGTTACAGTACCTGCTTCATAAATTGCCTGAGATGTCGGTCCAGCAGTTGTTAGGATCCTCAGAATGAGATCTACTGAGGCAGCTTTCCAAGCTGGTTTGGTACTTATGCTTGTCGTGGATCGTGCATAGTCGATTGAAGTTGAGAATGCTTGATCGAGACATTCCTTCTAAGTGTTAGTTTTTACAGACACAACGACCATCGCCATCAGCATTGACAACAAAATCATTAGCGGGAGATATGGATGATAGTTGTTCGTAACGGCATATCTTTATGATTAGACAAAATGTACGTGGAAAATGCAGAAATGAAAGTGTTAACGAAGTTTCGTTTTTTCGCAACTCAGGCTTGCTATCGATGGCAACACACTTCCATGTCTGAATGTGTTTCCAGTTTACAATATGGATGGCCACACTGTTTCCAATCTGGTAGTCGACATCTCGATCCCGTTTAATTTCATTGGTTCAGTTATCAAATGCGCGGTGCAATTTCCAAAATACATGCCGATGGGCCCGTGTTACCTATATAGTCAGTAGAAATCTGGATGCTTATGCGCATCTTCGCGAATAAACCGTCTTTTTTGTACCGTAAACTATGGTTCAGCTAAATTATTCAGTGTCGTCCCTGGATTTCTTCTCAGTCGATTTACTATTTGATGGAAGTCGCTATCCGAAATCCCCAGGAGCTCCTGGTTTCCATTACGGGGCGTCGTTTGTCACATTGCTGTAGTATAGTAGAAAGATCGCATTCTCCTGTCGAATATCACTTGATGCGTAGGTCGTCCGAGATGCGAATTCTGCGCCTAAAACAGACATACGGAGATTCGAAAAAATCTCACATTTCACGGGAGTTCCTCGACAGTTAAATTGGATCCAGGGTGGTCGATGAACAGCCGGGTCAACGACAGCTTTTATTTCAAAAGGAATTTCGACTTTTGCGTGGGAAAGGGGATTCCGTTGTTCCAGTGTGTCACAAGACGAATGTGTGACGAATGCACAAGTGACTAGGTTGAAACCCACCTGTCATTTTCGCATTTTTTTCTTTTCGGGTTCCGGGAACCTCGTGTACATTGGATGTCATTGAGAGTAGTGTAACACTTCCTCATGTGGCACGTGATGATTTGCTTTTTTCGAGCTAATGTTGGCAATCAGCTGTCATGAGGTGCACCTCCAGCTTCACATACGCAAAGAATTTGTCTAATCAATGCAGACAAGAAGTTTTTAGTATAATCGTTAAAAAGAGTTGAAAGCAACTCTTAGCCCTGTAATTTATACCCTAACGTTGTCTTGGTTTCCGCCGAAGTATAGTCTGGAATGTCTTATCTAACCACTGATTGACCGAGTAAAATTGGTCAAGATTTTGCTACTTGTTCTCAACACATAGTTGTTATCCGTTACTGAATTGGTGTGCATCAGATAAGATTGGTCAATCTTGAGTGCGCGAAAAATGTGGATATGATCAATTTTCTCTTTCTTTAATTGATTATTGCAATAGTATGTGAAAATATGAAACTAATTGGCACATTCGTTCAAGTGCTACTGTGTGCGTTTCCAGGGTATCGTTTTCTAGTATCACGTCGGTGATTATTGAGACAGTAGTTGGGTTATCGTGATAGGATAATCTGGATATCCCCAACTATGGTATTTTAATCTAATCTAGGCTGTTTTAAGACATTCGAAAGTTCGCGCGTAAACCTTTCATTAAAACACCTAACTTGGAGTACAAACGCGTGAATTTGTTGTGTTGTAAGATTGACTTCTGACTAAGTCGCTTCATTAGCAGTGTGCCAACAAGGTTGATAGAAACTAAAAGGAAGTGTTATTCCTTGGCGACTCGCCCGTTGTTTCATTGGTAGCTTAGCTGCAGCCCAATAAACACCTGAATTCAGGGTTAGCTGTTTTGTCAACGTTTTCTCAGTACTATTATTTCATAATAACTACTACGATAGAACACATGGTTTTAACCATGTGTTCTATCGTAGTAGTTTTCCAGATAGAATCCCCGCATTGTAGAGCTTATGGGACACGCAAATTTCTGACTTTGATGGTTCCCACTTCTGGGTATGCAGATCACCAATGAACGTGAATCTTAGGCTGTAACACGATCATTCGCGCACGTGTGCTACGTTCTTATTAAACGATTCCCTTCGTTAACAGTTTGTTAGATCAATATAAACGGTCTTTTCTCCAAAGCTGGTAGTAAGCTATCCAGAACGAATGAACGGTTCGATTTTATTCTGCGTGTGAATAATTAAAGGTTAGCGTGATTTTGACATTTCTCACATTTGCTGACGACTTTAAAATTTGTGTAGAGCTTCAGTCAGCCCTTTTCGAAAAGACCAAACTCAACCTCAGCAACCTGTAAGTCTAATGTTTCTTTTCGGTAGGACCTGGATGAGTACGAGGGCTGCGGCCAAATACAAGTAATGTTCAGTTTACGGCAGTCTAATCTCCAACCTCTTGACAGTGACCAATACGTTGTGTTTTTAACTTTCCTGAAAAGTCCTAATTGTGACAGTTATCGGTCAGGGTTAACGAGACATTTGCTTTATCTCCCCTGAAAACGATCGGGAAATATGAGCATCATTTACATGCTAGTATGATTAACCATTAGGTTTGATAATTTGATCACGTCTAGTGTGAAGTCATTAACGCAGTGATCAATTCGGTTGCCTCTTGAGATCGTTGACCACAGTCCAGAACGCGGTTGTTGTAAGAACATGCACAGATGACGTACTTCAACAAAAACAAAACTCAAATTTAGTACATCTGATTGCTAATGTTGCGATCAACCATGGTGGCCGTATTAAGTTCCCCGTAGTCTCGTAGGTTTAAGAAAAATACAACCTCTTAACTAACTGCCTTTGGTTATCCTCTTTTAGTGTTTGTAATTATATATGATGTATTAGAATTACCCTGAGCACCTGTTGCTGACTGTGGGGTCAACCGACAATAATGGTTCTCACTTTTTCTTGCAGACAGCCCTATTATCATATTGTTTTGCTCTTAGATATTCGCTTTTGAATATTCGGAGGTTACTGTTGGTTTACATCTCATCCTCAATACGATAGCTCGGCGTAGATTTAAGTATTGATCCATAATGAGAAGTACGCACAACGTCTCAGGGTCAGCCATACAATACACCGATCGATTCATTGTTTATCTGTCCTTCTAACAGTCTACGTCCTGTCTACTGGAGACCAAAATGGCAATCACCCGATATGTTTTAAGCAGTTCGGATAAACTGCTGGGCTGTTGAAGCTTTGGAAAACCACAATATATATCGCTGATATTGAATGCTCAAATGAGAATCATCATCTCCAGCAGCAGCAGCAGTGACATTTTCAGCTTTGCGCCGTACCCGTGGGCATAATAGCTCAGGCTGCTGCTGATGGTCCACGAAATTGCAGAAGAATGAATAAATGCAACTCTGTAACGAAGGTAGAGAACGGAAAGAAAATAAGCACAAAACAGTCGAGTTGCATGAAAACGAAAGATCAACAAGTTTGCCTGTAGCGATTCGCCATGGGCTGCAACGCATAGTAGAATACGGTTGTTTGAATGCAGGGCCTATATCAACTCAATTCCATGGTGATCTCAGTTCGATTCCAACCCACTGGTGTCTCAGGGTCAGTTAACCTATCAATACAGAAGGCATGTCAGATTTTAATGTCATGTTCTAAGTGACATGTAAGCAACCGATTTTTCGGCGGAAGGTGACGCTGTGCTTGGTTTCTTCAGCGATGAACCAGGCTAGTGTGGTGTGGACCGATGAATCAAAATTAACGCTTCGTACACTCAAGTTGGTTGCACTCTAACGTGACGGTCAAAGAGCGAAGGAATTTTTATACCAACTCTACTCTTATCTGGACTTCTAAATGTTGCAAGTATAATGCATCTTGTTGGAGATTAAAGGAATTTTTGACTTTAACCGAAGTGCACACACCGCTGGAAGTGCCTTGGACCGCAGATCTGATTGCATGTGTTTGAGTTTGATCGGGCGTACAATAATATCAGCAACAGTACTGGCTCAGTTACCCAATCGTGTTCAACTTTCACTCATATCCGTGAGTACAGTGGCGGAGGCTGCTATTGGTCCTGTCAATTATGAAGACTAATAAATAAGTACGAAACAAGCTAGCTGGTTCTTACGTTAAGGTCATCGTCAGCCAGTTTCGTATTCATTCATCAACTAACAGCCTTATATATGCGACTGTTTTGTCAATCATAGCCAATTTAGCTCGTCCTTGCTGAACCCTGTTGCATTCCTCCTCTCCCTCTCCCCTCATTTAGCATTTACGACAATTCGTCCTCTCAAACATTTTAAAATCAAATTTACAAATGTTCCACTGTTAGGTACTAAACATCCTGCTCGATTTTTCTCATCCGCCTTACTCGAGCAGTTCCACAATCTCTCTCTAACCTTCCACATCCAAATATGTTGTTATGCTACGGAATGTTGTGTACTTGACTGGTAGGCCTGTACTTGGACTTCTGTCTGATAACTATATGAGGGTGTTTTGAGTGGCAGTATAGTATGGATTTTATGCTTTCGTTACATCATCTAAAAATCTGTCTGGTGTTTGTGGTTATTTCTACAACTGTCCGTTGCTTTTATCATTTTCGATCATTTTGCAATGTGTGAAGACTTTCCAGATCAGATTCTGTTTGGCGTAGTGCACCACCTTTGTTCAGTTATCACTAAATTTGTTATATTCCTGTTTCCTTCTATATTCCTGTACAAACGTTTATTTGCCCCCAACTGACCTCACTTTTCCTATGGTTTTCACTGCGTGGCTCTAATTCCACACATACCTAATCTCCATATTCTGGAAGTCACGAACAGAATCAGTAAAAAATTTTGTTGTTGAAACTAATTGTGACGTTTCGTAAAATTACCTGTGAATTTTGTTTAGTTTTTAGTTCCTCGCGCAGGCTGCTGGAGTTAGTCGTCAGTCAGTTTTTCAGCCTTAAGAGGATTTATTTTTTTGCACACAGAGACTGACTGGTCGCAATAACCCCTGTCGTTGTTTTCAGCTATTTTCCGGTAGAATAAGGATGGACTCGGATGAACTGGTTATAATGTGGACCATGTTCATTCTGTCAATAGAGTGCCCCCAAGTTGCAGTAGTTAATTTGCACACTGTTGTGCTTCATGGCAATGGTTGCTTTGTTTATCTCAGTCGTTTACAACGAATGTTATATAAAGGTTCGATTGTGCATTCTTTACTGGGCGGGTCACAAAGAACGAGCATCGCGTAGGTTGCCTTGCCTCTTAGCCAGACCTTATATCAGTTTGGTAATAAGTCTGGTACTCATCTACGGTTGAAGCCGAAAGAATAGTTTAGTTACTAACGGTGAACCGCACGCTGTTTTCGTTACATTAAACTAGGTCACCTCGTCAGTGATATTTTATGTTGAAAGTCGGATGTGAGTCCTGTACGAATTGTTGCATAAGCTCTTCTCCGATCAATCTTAAGTTTGGTGATCCCGTCATTGCGCTTGTTCTCACAGTTTTCCGCTGTATTTCCATTACTGATTGTGATGAACAGGTTCATTGATTGATAAGACGTTTAATCGATGCTGTTGTCTACTTGTCAGACTCCACACATCTTCTTTGCTACTAACATTATTATTTATTATCTAGAATGCCAAGTTTGGACCTTTTACCGACCGTTCGCCATACATACTCTGGAGATTTGACACAACTGTTAATGCACAGTCAATGTACCCTTGCGTGATGTACGACTGTCATTTGGAAAAAAAATTGATGAGCCTTTATTTTCCGTCATGTCCTTATGATTAGTATACTGGTTCCCGTCTGTTTTGCTCACGTGTTTATTCGTGTAGTCGGATTGTTTTATATACGGACTTTGGTCGTATACAAGTTAAACTTGTGTCAAACACAAGTGTCTCGCGGTCTATGGTGATTATGGTGAACCGGCCCCATAGGGTTCAAACTTCAATCTAGGTAATTTTTCACAAACCGTTATTGTAGTGAGATGGTTCTTAGGTGTACTGTATGAGTGTTTTGTGAATATTACCTTTATCTGTCCGATCTGACTTGTTTTGCCCTATTGCTGTACAGATTGATTGACTTGAACGAGTGTTTCAACACTTGAATGCTTCAAATTGTGCACAGTTATGTGTCTACTCGTTATTGACAGTCGTCAACATCACATTACATATATACGATATATATATATAATACACATATATACACATACACACATATATGTATACATATAATATATATGTAGGTAACGTATTTAAGGTGCTTCCATTATTACGATTCCATAGCACATTAAGGATGTTCCATGAAAGTGAAGGCATTCCATTTGTATGTAGTTCCTTTCAAAATAATTTTACGCCTTGGTTACTTCACTCTAAGATTTGTTAATGACTGCACACTTCCTTATTGTTTAAACTGTTGATTTGGTCCTTGTTGTTTTTTTTTTATAGAGAAATACCTTTATGTCATGAATATGAGCTTTCAATTTCTGGTCCAATGTATTTTACGAACGTCATCTCATCCGAAAGCAGTCTGTTGACAAAAGTCAACCGGTTCTCTCAGAACTGTTACAACCTTTACTCAGCCCAGTAAGGAGGTCAGCACTCAGGCTTGTACATGGTTGTACCTAAGCGTGCAACTGTTTTATTCTTCTTTACCTGACTAAAATTTTAATGACTCCTGAACTCATTTTCTTAGAGCTTGGTATTACTGTTGCTACTACCACTACCACTAATACTAGTATTACTAATACTGTTAATAATAGCAGTTACCGTGTGGACGTTTTCGTAATTTTGCTTGTACCTAGTCGAATTCATAATGGTGTAGTCTGCGTTTTCGTCCATCTACTGTAGGTCCTTATTTTTGCTTATTGTCCTTTATAAATATGCGATGGTTTTGTTGGATGAGATTTCACATTGTTTTGTCGCATTATGCTCATTTTGTGCTTCTACTGTATTCCTTATGTATTAGATAATTCTGAACATTACTTAATTCTTACAACATAAAGTTTGTACTAGTGCAACTCGATCACACGTCATAGTTTTTTTTACACGGAGTTATGCTCAGCACACTTTTATCAATGAGATACAAGTGTATTTGTGCTGCCTGTTTACATTGTGGAATTTTTAAACTGCAGAAAAACTTCATGATCATTGTCAAGATAGATTTGGTCTTAGAGGCGTTTGCGTTTGAGAGAAAACTGGTATTCCGTTAGTTTGTCTTCCCACAAATGTGATGGCTGGTGTGGGGTTTTATTATCCAATCGAGGCGAACTCTTAAAGACTATTTTTGCAGTCAGCCTTTTGGCGGTCATTCCAAATAATTAGACCCTTCCCGTTAATCAGCGCTGGTTGTTACGTTAGCAGTTCCTGGTGAACCACTTCCAGTTTATTGCAGTATGACCATGCTGTAACTGGTAAATCCGATCGCAGAATAACGTAATGAATCATTTTGTCAGTAGACTATCAAACAATACTTATGATCTTTTTCCAATTAGAGTGACGTTTGTAGGTAGTTCGATTCATAAGTTGCATGAAATCTAAAATCTTTTTTTTTTCGACATTGCCTTCTAACTTTACAAAATAAACTTCCAAACTAATGACGTTTCACTTATTGATAAATGGATTGAGAATAACACAATGTTATGAGCAAGTTGTAATATTCTACGTTTCAACCACCTCGGGTGGCCCTCTTCAGGAGTGTTGTCACTTACTCAAATCAAAACAGCAGTCACGTCTAGCTTTGCGATATGGCGCGCATTCAACCAATTCTGCGTGACCTAAAATACTACGTCTCATCACGCCATGCGCAAAAAAACGTTTAAAATGATCGAACGGTTGTTATCTTGGATTGATTTATAACTGTCACTTAACGCAATCTTATTCGTGGATTTTCTCGGAAGTATGAGTTGATGATGATGCCTAAGTATAGCTTTTATCTCCAAAGTGAGTTGTCCTGCATACCATCGGACTCCACTCACGTGACATTTACTTGCTTGTAAACAGATAAACACCTGTTATTCATGTGATTCACACTGCATTTGTTCACCTCCTGTGGGGAACCGGCGTTTACGTCACGTGAGTTTTTGACGATGATGACCGTGCTCCGTGTTGGTCTACAAACCATTTATTCAGAAACCGTATGCACACAACAGTATAATTACCAGTTCATCAGCTTGATTGGATTTTACCAGTTTTTCTGTCACTAGATAGAGTTTTTTCTGTAGACTATTATTTGTTGTCATTTTGGCGAATGACGTTTGGATTCCCAATACCATTCGGTCAGATGCATTTTTGTTCACGTATATATGTGTGATATCCTGATACACTGCAAGCATCTTGTTGAAACATCTAGGTGAAGCAATCAACTGTTGTTGATTGTCCTTTAAAATTGAGGACATTTCCCTTATACGAGTACACTGCAATCCTCTGCATCGACGACTTCTGAATAACACGATTATCGATCGTTCTCGGCGGCTAATATTGTAACGGGAGACCAATAATCTGTATTTATACGATCGTTTCGATCTTTGTATATTGAAAAATACAGCAGCCAGTGCGCCGCAGATCATTTTACCATCATTTTTTTCTGTTTAGCATACATATCGTCACATGTGGTTCCACGGTCGTGATCCTAGCTACACCGCAGAATTCTATTACAGTTTGGTACCGTTTGGCGGCAGGTCGATAGTTGCCTTTCTTTTGCGAATAGTTTCATATTACTTGCTAAATGGAGTAAACACATGATGGGTATGTCGTGAACATATCAATATTTTTGCAAAATCTCTCGTTCATTCTTAGCGTATCACGTTAAACATTTTTCCGCATGAAGTACTTAGTAACTTTATTCTACTTGGCTTGGGGTAGTCCGCTGTATGTTGTTAACTTTTCATGTCTGGCGAGTGAACACCATTCTTTTCTTTCTTCCATACTAGTTGGTTATTCACGCTGAATCACATCTAAAAGCATGCTGGAGATCTGATTGTACTGGGTATGTGATAACTGATGGGAAGCGTGATTGGAGCTAAGCGTTAATTACTAATGGTCTTCCTGGGGCGTTCGATGCGTGCCTATACCTGATACGTATCTATCCTTAAGGTTATTGCCCCCCCCCCCCCTTTGTCCGACTGGTTTCACTCGGTCCGAACTGTGTTCGTGTCCCTTAGGCTTCATAATATTTATACTAATATGATCAGGCTTAAAACGCTGTAGCCACTCTGACGGAAACGGTCACAGTGATGCTCATTGAAAAATTGGTACTCATTGAATGCGATCGTTTACTGGTTCGGCGGACTGATGGATGTAGGAATGATTCTGTAGGTGGTAGTACTGATTAATAAAAATATCGATTGATGGGTTTCATGCCACTTTTCTAATTCCTCATTTTCGATTACCCAACGTGTCGGATATTTAGATTAATCAGTAAGGATATCATTTACCATTTTAGGTAATCACTGTAAAATTGGACAAATATTGACTTGACTTTGACATTGAAAATAGGTTGCTATGCGTTTGTCTCTTGAAGTGAAGGCACCGGGATTTTCACGATCCGCTTCTGCCGTTTTTATGAGAAGTCATCATCAGTTGAGTTTATTACGTCGCCGTTGTTTGTGAAGTGGGGACACAAATCATTTCGAGCAATGAAAGCCATCAATAGGCTGTCTTGCGGATACCGTCCTAATCTCATTTGACTGAGTTGTTTTTCGAATGTTTGATGTCGTACGTAGATGTGTTACAAATAAGGGTTCGTTATCCTCTTGCTCATTACACTGGACTAGTTATTCCTAGATTATGAGGTATTGTCAATCGCTGCTGAATTGCGCATGATGTTAGTGGTAAAGTAACGGCAGAATGAATCCAAGTTTGTTCTGTTGCTAACGTGTCCATACGTATGTATATTTGTCATATCTAGTACAACGTATTAGCTGCACGAAGCATAGGAGGGAATAAGGACGAATTGAAGTCTAATCAGAGAGAACCCAAGCTCACCTAATAAAAACACTCGTGATTTCTGTTCATCATCATCATCATCATAGACAGAAATACAACAGTGGTTTACACTGATGCCTAACTGCCACACAACCACGAAGAAGAAAAAGCAAACCCTCCATAGGAAGAGAGAAGGAAAAAAGGGAAGGGGAGGGGGACCTAACCACTAAACAAATAGCTACGTCTACATTCAAACATACAACATCAAGGCGCCTACACCTCGATTTACGTCAGTCACTGAAGTAGTCAGTCCTACAGGGAAAGTGATTTAGTAGTTTTGTATAATTTTGAGTAACGTTCCTCTCTATAATCGTACCACTTATTGGGTGCGTAACTTAAAAAAATATGTAGGCAGGGGATGAACAAATCGTAATCACACGTTATCTCTGTCAAATCTGATAAACTTACAGGCCTTATAAATTGGTGATATCTGAAGCATAGAGGTATCCGTATACGAGTAATACAGACCGGTTTCTGACCTGGTCGCTGTCCTGTCGACTGTATTTTCACTTCAGGACAGACAATGGAGCTTACGTATTTGTTTGCTAATCAACGGTCGTAGTAATTTGGCACCCAACGGTTTGCGTGACGTGTTTGCTAGCACTGCCCTCATTGTAGAGGTGTTCCAGTGAAGTGTATCTATTTGTGCACGTCGTTATGTGTTTTCTTTGCATGTGTATTACGCATTTATGGGCAACTATCTCTTGCGTTCTATACCTTATTTGGTATCTGTTGGGGCGTTCGATCTTTCTCTTCCTATTTGTCCACTTGATACATGGTATTTCCTAAATGACACTCGGAGGCTCTGAAGATCGTGGAATGGAGCGCCTTCCAGGTAGGATGTTGACCAGATTTGAATTTTCGGACGAATTCATCCCACTTTATTCTTCAACAGTCAGTGTGTGGGTCACCTTAAGTAGGTTGAATGATATAGCTTGTCTGCATGGAGTGCTAGTGTTGCCACAAGATGGACTTGATACTTGTCCCGCCCTTGTTACTAAAGTTAGGCTGCCTGAGACTGGATGGTATTGCTACCCTAGAAAGTGTTATCTCATGAGAATGTCATGTTGCTAACGTGGTATTCGTCAGCCTAGTGACAACACGTTTTCCATTCACTACTTTTCATTGTTTTGTGCGGCTGCACAGACCGATTATGGTGAGTTCGATGTCGCTCTAATAATGCAGGCTGCACCCGCTTCGATCGGACGGTGCACATGGATTCTCGGTATTCGATCATCTCTGCAACTTTTAATCAAAGGAGTAGGGTGATTTTATGAACAGTGAAACAGTCTGTTGGCATGCAATTAAGAAATTTCCAAGTTCGTAGTTCTTAACTGAAATGATGAAAATGTAGTCTGCGCTGGATAGGTAATGTATTCCGCATACCGGCGTTTGCCTCATCACCCATTGCTGCCCAGTGTGACTGCTGGTATTTGGATGGAAACACTGGACATCCAGATGCTGTGGAGGTTCTTGATCCTCGCTGACCAAGGTTGGCCGGTGCTGTCTGTCAATTAAGTGTCGATGATTACTCTATGTAAAGTTAGCTCATACCTGTGCTAGTGTCCTCTTATTGTGGCTATTTCTACATGACTGTGATCTGTTTGGTCGCTATTCACTGGGGACTAGTTGTTTTTGGTTAGAATATGTTTTTCCTTACAAGTCAACACATCAATCTGATTGTGAATAATCTCGACTGTATGCTGAGTCTGGAAGTGAGCAAAAGACTGAAAATAGTCTCCTCATCCTTGTGGTTTGTCGGTAGTCGCTTTACCTTTGTCTTATGTTATAATCGAACATTGGTCGTTCATTGTTTTCTGTTTTTGCGTTCTACAGTAGAACAATTCTGGACTCCATTGAAACAGTCAACCGGTTACTGAACGCACTGTTGTCGGTTTCGCAACTAACAACCGAAGTGGTTTCGGTGAAAGTGAGTCCTGTTTCTCAGAAATGTGTGGTTCACAAATTTGCCTTGCTGTTTTCTCTTTCCTCCCTCCTTCACGTACGCACACAGTGTTGTACAGTGGTTAGTGTGTTTTCATTCATGTACTGCACAGTCCATCCATCGTCTTCCCGTGGTCTCATCGTCAAAACGATAAGAGCCATTTGGGTGCGCAATCAGATCATCGTTATGGTCAGGATCTGAATCGATGTTTAGAGCTGTCGGGCTTGCTGTAACGTGATCTGCTAGGTCATACTCCGGTTGGATGTTGTTCGAGCTCACACAACTTTTTAATCCATCTTACTAAGGGTTTATATGTAAAACACCAACTTGTCTTTAGATTCACTTCAAGGATTTACAAAGCAGATCATATATGAGATAATGTCTTTTTGTCTCGAACTCAAAAGCTTTCCGGATATATACTAGCGGATTTCTGTGACTTAAGAAAGCCTTGATAAAGCTAAACCCAGACAATATACTTTTGACGAGGTAATCTGCGTGTGTGTTGGCTTGATCGTCGTTGGTTTTCTTCATGGAGTTCATCGACGGCTGTAGAAAAGGGCGCGGTATTCAGGTACTGGTATGTTTGTGCAGGCTTGGTGAGTATCCAATCGCAGACTGATTACCTGTAATGGTACGCTTACTCTCAAACACTTACTGACTACCGTAACTAACTTAATTTTTTAATAAAATGAACGGCATTCAGGTTTATTTGAACCTTCACACTTTGATAGACTTGCTATCTCGTCTTTTTCGGACATGTAGCATTATGCTCTAGGTTTGCTCTTGTTAAATAATTTTTTATAGTGCACGTTCTCGCTCTGATTGGTAGTTTCTGAGGCCAGCATGTTGGTTGCCACATCGTGGATCTCACATTAGGAGCAGCCGAATTGTCTTGTTCAAGTCTTCGGCCGCTAGTGATTATTTATCAGCATGCTCGTCTCAGACGTCCGGAGACCAAGGTTCAAGTGCCAATCAGGACGGAGGTGTGCACTACTGCTGTGATAGTGTCTAATGTCTCTCTGGAAAAACAGTGTTGGAGCTGCGGCTTCTTTTGAATGCTGTTTAGTTTTCAACATATAAGTTTCCCAGAATGTCACAACGAGACTGGAGCTTGACGCGGTGTGACGGCTTGCGCATCTTGACTTGTTGGGCTAAACTGGACGGTGTGGCCACCACACTGATAGAGTCACTCATGCCAGGCAGGCCAATACGTAGAGGTGTGACAAACCAGTCTTCTGGTCCTCCAGGTTAAGGGTTGGAAGAAGGTTAGCATCTTTTTTCAAAAAAGTGTACCAGGTCTGATACACTGCCACCCACCCGCTGCCTTGCGGTGTAGGATTTTGATCCAAAGGCTTTGGTTGAGAACCCTAATCGTTCTCCTGTCTAGGTCTGGGCGCCATGGCAGTATCTCAGCCCACACACAACCATGAATAATCACAACACAAGTAATTCCATACTGCATCGGCCGTCTCGCAGTAAAAACCGGGTCGCCTTATCCGCTGCATACAGCAGGGTGGACAGGCGAAAACATGCTACTGCTGATCCCTCTCCCACTGTCCTATCAAATTGAGTTCTCAAGCCCCTCCCGACCTCCATTTCTGATAGTTATTTCACAGGTCCCACAACAGATGTAGCTAACCGTGGTAACACTGAGCCGGTAAGTTCCGTCTCTTGCCATTTGGCTTCAGGCCTCTCTCGTTCCTTGCTTAGACCTAGAATGCGAATTGATATAGGTGCGTTCAACGTTCGCACTCTAAAACAAATAGGTCAACAGACCGCTGTTGCAAGCACGTTAGACTCATTGCATGTCAATGTCTGCTGTACCTCGGAAACTAGAATCCAGGACAGCAGTCAACGTATGAAACTAACAGCACCCGCATTGTCTACCCGATACTGGTTATACACTTCGGATGACTCCACAGCCGCTGTTACAGGTCAGGCTGGAGTAGGTATAGTCCTTAGCTCGACGGTCGCAGCGTCATTGATAGATTGGGTTCCTGTTAACAGTAGACTTTGTGTCGTCCGCTTGGCAGGTTCTGTTAAGGCCAGCTCTAGACGCAAGACTTTCAGGAATCTATTGGTTGTGTCTGCTCACGCTCCTACTGACTAGTGACGTCGGCGTCAAAGACGCGTTCTACTTGGATCTGGCCGCTCTCCTTCGGTCGGCACATGGCTCTAATATAGTCGTTTTGGCCGGAGATTTGAATGCTCATGTCGGTCGCCTTGGTGAGGCCGGAGCTCGTTTAGGTGGCAGGTTTGGGATAGCGTCACATCAGTCAGATGATTGTGAGCGATTGTTGCAGCTGTTCGCTGAGTATAAGCTATTTTTAGCCAGCACTAGTTTTAGGCATCGCGCACGTCATTACTATACGTGGCGCCCACCTTATCCGAATCAGGCCTGGTCTCAGATAGACCCATAGCTGTTGGTTACAGGTGATGTGGTTGCATTCAAGACTGTCGTTCTTATTGGAGCACGTACTTGGAATCAGATCATGCATTGGTATGTAGTCGTTTAGTTCTCACTTTTGCGGGTCAACGAATCCACCGACAGCAACGGTTGGCTGTTGAGAAATTGGCTTTACCATCTGTAAAGCATAAGTACCAAACTAGCTTAGAAAGCCGCCTTTGTGGTACTCTCTCCGAAGACCCTAGTAGATGCTGGACACAAATCTCACAAGCTATTCAGAAACCAGGTACTATAGCATGCGGCATAGGAGTACATAAGTTTGACAAACATTGGATTTCAGAGGAATCTCTGGAGTTGTTAGAAGCCAGACGGAAGATTCCTCCTGGTAGTTCACATAATAATTCTAGAAGATATATCCGTAGGAAGCTGAAACGTAGTCTAAAGGCTGATCGTGATGCTTGGTTATTGGAAAAAGTTAAGAAAATGGAAATTGCTTTTGCTTCAGGGAACACCAGCAAACTCTTTAAGCTGATCCGTGCTACTGGTCCCAGGCGACCGTCTGTCGATGAAGCCATCAGCGAGGCAGATGGCACACTAACCTATAATAAGTCCAGAAAGTTAGAACGTTGGGCGGAACATTTTGAGGGTCAATTTAGCTGGCCTCCTGCTTCTACCTTGCTGCCTCCACAAACTTCTGATTTAACGCCCTGGTCGGTAGATTTAGAACCACCCACTGAGACTGAAGTTCGCAATTGCATCTCGGTTCTCAATCGTAATGAGGCTGCTGGTCCAGCTGATCTCGTGCCGACACTTTTTAAAGAAGGTGGAGAGGTGTTAGTTGAAGCATTGACTCAGCTGCTTCAACTTGTGTGGATGACGGAGACCATCCCTCTATGCTGGCGTCGCTTGATAATAGTTCCTATATTCAAAAAGGGTATCAGGAGCTCTTTGGAAAGCCGTAAGGGAATTAGTTTACTCTAGTCATTTCAAGGGTTTTGGCATCCATTATACTTCATCGACTCACTGTAGTTCGGGAGTTAAACATCAGAGAAGAACAGGCAGGGTTTCGTCCTGGCCGGGGATGCACAGATCATATCTTTACCCTTCGTCAAATTTTGGATCAGCGTCATGTATACCGTGGGCCAACAATTGCCATATTTCTCAACTATAAAGGTGCGTTCGATTCGGTGGATCGATGTACACTTTTAGAGTCGCTTAAACGCAGGGGTGTACCGACCAAATATCTGAACATACTATCGGCGCTTTACTCGCTCAGATTAGGGTTCACGGTGAGCTGTCTGACAGTTTGAGCACCATGAGCGGCGTTCGTCAGGGCTGTCCACTTTCACCATTTTTATTCAATTTCGTCATGGACGAAATAATGGAGGACTGTCTGTGGCACTCGAATGATGCCGGTGTGGACCTCCTACCTGGTGGACGGCTGACTGATGTTGT
This sequence comes from Paragonimus skrjabini miyazakii, assembly GCA_014338405.1. Lineage (NCBI taxonomy): Eukaryota > Metazoa > Platyhelminthes > Trematoda > Plagiorchiida > Troglotrematidae > Paragonimus > Paragonimus skrjabini miyazakii. The sequence continues at coordinate 68,310 of JTDE01021170.1, read as the reverse complement.
TTATGCTGACGATAACCTGTTGCTGTTTGACTACTTTCAAGCGGCACAAGCAGCGCTAAACGCAATTTCACGTTCTGCTGTGTACTTTGGAATGCGCTTTGCAACTTCTAAATGCAGAGTGCTTCTGCAAGATTGCTGTGATCACGTAGGTTTGATGTTAGATAATGAAGTCATGGAGGTTGTTGACCGGTTTGTATGTCTGGGAAGCTGCATCAGCGGCGGCATCGCAGGTGAAGGGGATGAAATAGAGGCACATATTTCCAAGGCTGGAGCGGTGTTTACTAATCTGAGCCACTTATGCCGACAGAAAGGTATTTTTCTGAAGCCTAAGGGTCGCGTATATCAGACAACAGTGAGGGCTGTATTGCTTTACGGCAGCGAAACCTGGCCGGTAAGGGTAGAGGACGTGAACCGTCTTCAGGTGTTTGACCACCGATGTCTGCGTTCAATCGCTTTTGGTGGATGGCATCTGCGAGTAAGCAACGAGGAGGTTAGGAACCGGGTATTTGGTAGTGATCGTCAAACAAGTCCTTTCGTTCAATCCTCGCACTTGCACAGACTTAGATGGTTAGGTCATATACTAAGGATGCCAGCTAGTCGTCTGCCAAACCGAGCACTGTTTGCCGACGCTGCGGCTGACTGGCGTAAGGTGCGGAGTGGACCGATGATGACCTGGCGTAGAGAAATGAAATCGTTCACGAAGGGGTTGGCTGCTGTAGTTCGGGTTCGTCTCCCAGGCTGCGGTCCTCGCGACCCACAGAGTCGGTGACTTGAGACGTTAGGTGAGATGGCGGCTAACCGAGCTTAATGGCCGAGTTGTATGTGGTGTGAGCGCACTTAATGACGCGGGACAGTGAAAGCCGCAAGGAAGCTGTCTTGCTGATGACGTCTTACTTTCAGTTACCTCTCGGGTGTTTGTTTGCAACTAACCGCTGGTTAGAGACGCTATCCGAGATGGCTATGTGTCGCAGTCAATGGCGGACCTGTATCCATACCATTTCTATTTCTTCCACTTAGTCTTGTTTTAATAATTTTCCATCTTCTTAGTAACGTTTTCTCCTAGGATATTTCACGTCACTGTTGAGGTGAGCGGCGGCCCGAGCCACAATACCTTTTGGTCAGGCTCATGGCTGTTGTGATGATGATGATGATGATGTTGTTGTTTGTTTGAATGTAGACTTAGCTATTTTTTTAGTGGCTAAGTCCCCTCCCCTTTTTTCTTCTCTTTTCCTATAAAGGGTTTACTTTTTCTTCCTCATGGTTGTGTGGCAGTTAAGCATAAGTGTAAACCACTGATGTATTGCTGTCTATGATGGTGATGATGATTCCCAGTATGCTGACCACTGACTTTTTTTCCAGTCCTTTTCAGTGCATTGGCCTTTCTTAAATTCCATGCTCACTGGTACCATCTCAAGTTCAATACCGTTTATGTTTGTACATGTTTACACTGCTACCCCTCTCATAATCTGATGAAGGACTTTTTTGAAACCAAGAAAAAACTTCAACGCGACGAACTTTTTAAGCGCTTGCAGAAGACACCATCACTGACTGTATATCGTTTGGTTACGAGGTGTATTTTTGATGCAGACACCATCTCCCACCTCAAAGTGTCGTTTGCCAGGTTTCTTGGAATAAGTCACATCGGTGTGCCTCTAAATAACTGTATGCGTCGGTGGGCTTGGATAGTACTACTGAGAGAATGACTAGGTCACAAACCTCATTGTGTCGCTGATTGATGTGGCTGAATTCTGCTACACATCTCAGATGTCATCATCATCCTCGCTTTCGTAGACAGCAATACATCTGTGGTTTTCACTGGTGCTTAACTGCCACAATACCACGAAACAAAGCGAACCATGTACAGGAAGAGAGTAGAACAGAGAAGGGGAGGGAATGGAACCTAACTTCCAAAATTATCTACATCTATATTGAAACATTCAACATCAAGATGTCTAAAGCTTGCGAACAAACAACCGAGCTATAAGTTAACGTTAGTCGTCATCAACAAGACGGCTTTCACTGCCCCGCATCATTACATGAACTCGCCTAACAGACAACTCGGTTAACTAATGAAAACATTCACGCCACTGAGCCCGATTAGCCGCCATCTTACCTAACGTCTCCAACCACCGGCTCTTTGAGTCGCGAGGGCTTAAGCCTGGAGACGAGCCCGACTGACAGTGACCGACCCCTTCGTGAGCGATTTTATTTGTCTACTCCAGGTCATCATCTGTCCAACTCGCATCTTACGCCAGTTGGCCGCTACGTCAGCAGAGTGGCAGACGACTAGCTATTATCTTTAGTACATGACATAACCATTTAGGTCTTTGTACACGTAAGAACTGAACAAAATAATTCACTTAACAGTTATTACTAAATACCCGTTTCCTAACTTCTTCGTTGCTTATTTGTTTGTGTCATCCGATGCGAGCTGTCAAATCGCAGTCACCGGTGGTGAAATACCTGAAGACGGTTCACGTTTTCTTCAGTGAACGGTGAAGTTTCGCAGTCGTAAATTAACATAGCCCTCACTGTCAGCTTATATGTCGGACCTTTAGGCCTTAGAGATGTAGCTTTCTGTCGACATAAGTCCCCTAGATCAACAAAGACCGCCGTAGCCTTAGAGATACTCCGCCGCCGTTGATGCAGCTTCTCATCTACATGAACCGGTCAACAATCTCCATGATTTCATTATCAGACATAAAATCCACGTTATCACGGCGGTCTTGCACTTTCAGGATGAAAAGCGCATTGCGAAATGTTTGGTAGAGCGCGAAATAACTTTCAGCGTTATCTGTGCAGCCTTGAAATTGTCAAACAACATTATCTTATTGTCACCGTAATCTCGATCAGTCAGTCTTCTACCCAGGAGGAGGTCCACGCTGGCATTTTGTGACTGCCGGAGACAATCACTTCGTCTGTGAGAATGGTAAACAGAAATGGTGAACGTGGATAGCTTTGAGGTACATCATCATCATCCTCATCACCATAGACGTACGCCGGTGTTGAAACTGTCAGACAGTACACCATTAACCTTAACCTAGGGTGAAGTATGGGAATAAATCGCCGACAGTGTGTTTACCTAATTGGTTGGTAAACTTCTGCATTTAAGCGACTCTGAAAGTGTAGATCGATCCACCCAATCGAACGCTCCTTTATAGTCGAGAAATACGGCGATTGTTGGTCGGCGGTACGCATGATGCTTCAACGGGATTTGGCAGAAAGTGAAAATTTAATCAGTACATCCTTATCGGGGGCGAACTCTTGCCTGTTCTTCCCTGTTTACTTCCCGAGCTGCAGTGAATCAACGAAGCACAATGGGTGTCAGAACTCTAATAATGACTGGGGTCAAACTAATTCCCCTATGGTTTTCACAGGAGCCCCTGATACCTTTCTTGGATATGGGAACTATTATCAAGTGACCCCAGCACGGAGAGATGGTCTCCGTCATTCACGCAAGTTGGAACAACTGAGTCACATCCCCACTAATGTCTCTCCCCCTTCTTCGAAAGTGCTGGCATGCGGTCATCTGGGCCAGCAGCCCAACCTTAATGGATGGTGCTAAATCTACCGACCAGATTATCAATTTGCACGTTTGTGGCAGTAACGAATCAGAAGCAGGATGGTAGCTGAATTTACCCTCACAGTGTTCTTCACACCGCCTCAACTTTCTGGACTTATTATGAATGATTGTGCCATCTATCTCATTGATAGCTTCACTGGCAGACGTTCGCCTGGGAGCAGTTGTAATGATAAGGTCGATGAGTCTGCCGTTGAACCCTGAATATAGGTCGTGGTGTATGCCTAAGCTAAAACTGTCACATGCTGAACCGACCAGTTTATGGTTTGGTTGCATATTATTTTCTCCCGTGTAGTTGTATGGGATTCAGTGAAATATGATTGCTGACGGTTCTGGATGGTAGATAATCCTATGCCAATTCTGTCCACGAACTCATGGGTGATTGTCAGTCAGATATTGACAGTGAGTATTTCTAAAGTTTGGTATGTAAAATATACTTTCTCCATTTTGAAACATTTTGCTTTCATCTCAATTAGTTTTCCGGTAGCCTATACAGTAGAAAGGGTTATTTTGTGGCGTACGTTGTGTGTATGTGTATGGTGTAGTGCAGGCTACTTATAGTGGTGGTGTTCGCCTACGTCTTTTTCCCTCGTCACTTTTACAGGCTTTCCTAGACGCGGATACCTCAAGCCGTTGCAGTTTATTGCTTAACCAAAATAGAAGTACTCCGACGTATCTCTGAAACAGGTGGTCTCGTTTTGCACGCCATAGTTTAACTTCGTCAACTAAGGTAACTGGGGTACGTCTCACAAATGACTGCCTAACGCATACTGCATGGTGTCGTTTTTATACCCTCTGTGTATTGCTGAACAGGCAGCGTTTCGGGGATCTCATAACTTGGTTTTGGGGTGTAAAGTTCTTGGAATGAAGGTTAGTCACTTTTGACGTCGTTTTTCTCGGTCCAAGTGGTGCTGAATGTTACTAGCTAAAATTGTTGAGGGGTCACAACCTGCGGTCATTGGTGGGAGTGTTGTCGTGGCTTTCTTTAGCCTGTTTAGGAAAACCTAGTAAGAACTTGAAATAGCTGAAACATACAGCAGAAAAACTCACAATTGCGGGCACTGTGAATTTAACGGAAAGCCCTATCACTCATTTTCATTCTCATAGCTTCTGTATTTGCCCACTTTCCCACTTCTTTCTCAACTCCTGTGTTACATACTTTTCAGCTGGCACGCAGTCTGTTATCATACATTCGGACGATAACAGCATAATGTTCAGAGCCTAGGGTGGCCTGCGTCAAGGATGCCATTTGTGTTCACTTTTGTCATAGACGAACCAACGACTACTCCCTCTTAAACTTTGGTTTTCGCCTACTGCTCGATTGTTTGTTTGCAACGTGTAGGCACCTTGATGTTGTATCTTTGATAATAGACGTAGCTATTTTTAATGGTTAGATCCCCTTCCCCTTCCCTTTTTTCTCTCTTTTCTTATACAGGGTGTACTTTTTCTTCATAGTTGTGTGGCAGTTAAGCATCAGTGTGAACCACTGATGTATTGCTGTCTATAATGATGATAGTGAGACTTTGTATGGCCAAAGGTCCGTGGATAGTGATCGTAATTACGACAAGGTTTTACTATTTGACAGTAGTCAAGCAATATGGGAAACAGTTCTTGCTCATTTGAATATTTTCGGATAAGTTTCACAGTCTCAAATTGCTTCCGTACGGCTGCGGTGACTTCGCGGAATGTATGGCCTTTATACCGAGTAAACTACGTAATTAGTGGTAATGGCATATAAATTTAAATATATATGCTCGTATTTCAAGTTGGTCTTCGCTCGTGTTAGAAAAGAGATCTCTCTGAGGCTTAAAGGTTGATTATAAAGAGGGTATGTGGCTACGTAGTGCAATTCCCCTGTATCCCATTGTTTTCTGCTGGCTGACAAGCAAGCGAAGCAACTCTGCGGGGCACATTCCATACAGATATGTACGATGCAGCGCAACCCACTTATACTGATGAATATATTTTTTCGTTGCAGACACCTTGTCACTTTATTTCAGACTTTGTATTATCCAGTGCCTGACTGTATGACACCGTGGTGACCAGTGAAATGGTTAACACTTTCGTTCTTATCAGTTGCTCGATGAGCCTCTCTGGGCCACATGGACCGGCCACTACCATCAATCTTCTGTACATTTCCGGCTTCTACACGATGGATGTTTTGATCATGTCTGTCTGGATTCCGAAGTTATTCATTATAATTTTCCGAGTTATGATGATCAATTTCAGTGCCTTCTATCTTGACTTTCATACACGCCTTAATGTGAAGAAGAGTCTTGGGGTGGGTTGTTTTGGAACATTTATTTGCCGATGTTATCCAGTTGATTTTTCTTTACCGAACGGAAGTCTGTAGTTTTAATTAAAGGACGGCATTGTTATCACTCTTCGAGATTCTTTATGTTTACTTCGTTTTTCACTTGACATGGTGCGTTCTTTATAATAAATGTCTTTTCTGTCGTCTTCGATCTACGTTCAGATGTGAAAACTGGTCTTATGTTATTAATGTACAATAGATTTGTTGTACGGTAATGAGGGATTTATGTAATAATAGGCTGAAGATTGACTTGCTCAGAGACGGAATCGTACCACCAAACAGCAAAATCAGTCATCCGCTTCCAATCGAGCCACTTGACTACCGAGCAAGGCAAATGGCTCATCTTGTGACTGGACTAAACAAAAGATCAATCATAAAAACGAGCGTATTGGATGAGCATCAGTGTTGGATCCTCCTCATAGATAATGTTTACTTCCCACAGACTTTGGTATCGTTGAATGGCCCTTCCAGACTTCGAATGCCTTGTATTGCCTGTTCGTCCTAACCATAAATGATCATAGATGACGCATTCGTCTACGCAAAAATAGACCACCAGAAAGAACAAGACGTGCGTTCTGCATCCTGTGCTGACAATGGTTTAGGTAGTTCGAACGATTGTTGCTTTCCGAATGATTCCGGGCTTTTTCTGATCAAGGATTAAGGGAAACCGGTCAACATCCGCTAGAGACGCACAATATAGCCTCTCCCGAGTACTATACGAATAAATTCTTTTCCTTCGTACGCTGTCTTTGTCTTCCGTAAAGTCTACAAAGTCTAATTCCACCATTACTATATTAGTATTATTATTACTCCGAATAAGCCTGAGGACTGGTTAAATTCCATTTCAGGATCATCGTTCGAACGCAGTTTTACTTGTTGTTCCTGTAAATACTTGTCTCATAAATGCCTCAAATTTTGTTCAACTCTGAAAAATTGACCTTTACTACATTGCAAACTTATTTTACATCTTACACTTCCAATCAGATGACAGAACGTTTTAGAGTAATTTATGGTGAATCACGTTTACTCCGCGATAAATGATCAATACACGAATTTCTTTGAAATAAGCAAATCAATCTGAGAGTAAAATGCACACGTGTTCCTTACAGACAGTAACCTAGCAACCGCTAATGTATCCCACATCATCTAAGTCATGGATGCCAACATGATCAACATTCATTGGAATACAGGCTTTACTCAGCTTGCTACAAAGTGTACTGGACATTGGCTAGTGCGTACAGTTTTCATAGGAGACTCGTTCCATTACCACTCAGTATTGTTCCGTTGTGATGTCTTTTCATCGTCTGTCAGTACAGTAGTGAGATTCAAATGGTAGGTGACAATCACTTAAACAGGGATGGATTTCGAAGTAATATTTTGAAGAATACAATCAAAACTACGTTCAGCCTATATATTATCATTTGACTGTGCAAGATTTGTAAGAACGATTTCACTACAAACTCAGAACTAATGACAGCAATTAAAGCGTGTTGATATTTTATCACTGAACCTGAGAGATCTATAAGATATTGAGTTTCCAACACAGTTCTCCGGTCTGTAACATATTTTCTTGAGAAAAACAATTATTTGAATCTATTTCTATGTTCATTCTCCGATATTGCTAAAAATATTTCTGTAAGTGATGTTCTTAAGCGTATCCATGTTTTATGTATCCCGAGATAATTTGATGAAATATTTGAGAATTTAACATACTAAAGGTACTATGAATGTAGTCAAACTGTTTGAACGTTGTGTTTGACATGGTTTTAACCCATGAACTGTGTATATCCCAACGATACGAGTACGTTATGCTACCCTTAGTTTCAGCGGTCTTGAATACCCTTCGTTGGAGGTTCTGTAATCGAGATTATTTAGACAATTCTCTCGTAACGTCGTGGTTCGCTGATTTCGTTGGTTACTAACGTGTGTGTATGATAAAACGATTTGCAACAACCCGACAATCATTTATTCCGGTGCGTCGATGGAATTCGTCTGACGTGCGGGAATTTCAGGGGGGTTGTGTACTATTATCGGCAGCTACCGTATATCTCTGTCGTTCGTTGTCGATTCGTAGTCATTGTTGGTCTGTGATCACTCATTGTTTGCGGAACAAATTTCACACAAATTACGTCAGGGAAATACACTTTTGCGATATTTTCTGGCGTTCAGATCTTTCTAGTCTCCTTTGTTCATTTCGTCATCCTGATTACAAACTTGCTTTTTGTCGCTGGTCAGGTTCGTGAGGAGACGAAATTATAATTACATTCCGTACACTTAATGTTTCAGTTTTGAGTAGATAGCGGAACTTTGTAGGTATCCAGGAATAACTAGATTAAATCAATTAGAGTGAATTTGTTACAGGCGGAAGAAAGATCCATATCTGTGTTGGTCGTGGAAAATGTGTGTTGAATCGATTGTATTTGGAAAACAAGTGAATGGAACTAAAAAAACGTAACTTCAATAAAGCTACTGGCTGCAATCGTTTCGGCAACAAACACTGAAACACACTTAAAGAACATCGCCAACCACATGAGTGGGCTTAGTTGAAGACCATAACTGTTGAGTTTCCACATCAAGATGGAATGATTAGCCGTGTTAGAAGTTTTGGAAGAGTCAAACTAAGTCACGTCTATGGTCAGTCCTTCGTCGGAGGCCTTCGTCCAAACATCACGAGGAATATGTGGACTCATAACTGGTGGATATTTCTTGCTGTTGGGTGACAAGTTTGATGTATTTAACCTTGGTCCGGAAAAAGTCATCTACTGAGCTGTCCAATAATTTACAGACCACTGGAAGGAGCGTTATTGGCCGATAATTTACTGGTTTGTCTCTGCATCCGGCCTTAAATATGAGTGTAAGTTTGAACTGTTTCCAGTGGACATGGAATGATTAGGAAATGCTGTAAGTGGTTTTGTTGATTCTGTGGTACAGCTTTGTAAGACGACAAGAGATATCGGGTTTGAATTAAGAACAGCTTAGTATACGTCAGACTGTGTACAACTTAGTAAAACCGTGGTCTACCCTTTTTATTGTCAGACTTTTTTTGTAGTTACGGGTGCTTCCGACTGAGGCATCGGTACCGATATTTCACACATTTTCCCAGACGGTACAGAAAAAGCAAATGCTCATTTTGCCAGGACCCTGACTCCCGCTGAGCGCAATTATGGTCAGATTGAGAAAGAGACTCTGGCGATCGTATTCGCGATCAAAAAGTTCCATAAAATGCTCTATGGACGGCACTTCACACTTTTAACAGATCATAAACCCTTTCTTGGTGTTTTTGGCTCGAAGAAAGGTATACCAGTCTAAACGGCCGACTGCTTGCAACGTTGGGCGACCATGCTACTCGCCTACGATTTCTCAATCAAATATCAATCCACAGTAAGCATTGGTCAGGCAGACGCCTTATTAAGACTGATTGACTCTCAGCGCACTCCATCTGAGCACGCAATGATCGCTTCAATAACAGTCGAACCAGAGGTCAATAACCTGCTAGCCTCCACAATCCGCGCACTTCTGGTTACGTCAGCTATGGTTTGCGATGCCACGGCCAACAATCCTCTACTTCAAGCAGTAATCCGCTTCCATCGTACACACTGGCCTCCTGACCTCCAACTTCAACCGTTCTATTAACGTCGCTGCTCACTTTCCGAAGTCGATGGCTACATTCTTTTATCAGAATATGTTGTTATTCCCTCTAAATTGCTACCACAGGTACTCGAGCAGTTTCACGTCGGACTTTCTTTGTCGTATAGTTACGTATATTGGCCAAGAATGGATCAGGACCTGGTTCGTATTGTTCGTACGTGTTCAAAGTGTCAAGCTTCAGCTAAAGCTCCAAGGGAACCACATCTTTCTTCGTGACCTGTGCCAATAACCCCTTGGTCCCGCTTGCATGTTGTTTTCGCTGGACCCATCATCATCATCATCATCATCA
>JTDE01021170.1:38923-58379 GCA_014338405.1 Paragonimus skrjabini miyazakii | reverse complement strand
GATGAAAATTATTAAAACAAGACTAAGTGGAAGAACTAGAAATGGTATGGATACAGGCCCGCCATTGACTGCGACACATAGCCATCTCGGATAGCGTCTCTAACCAGCGGTTTGAGTGATCACAAGGACCCCATCCAGGCAGGTGACACCCACCCACCTTGCTCAATGGAGCAGTCAAGGTCTTCATATTTTGCGTAATGCAAATGGCCGGAAGTCATTCAACTGAACCATATCAGTTCCTAAGCCACCATTATCAACTTGCGGAAGGTGTTCAGTCGTTTCGATGTACCTGTAATCGTGGTTTCAGACAACGGCAGTGCATTTACTTCAGCTAAATTCGCAGAATTCTGTCAACAAAATGGAATTTAGCCGCCGTACCACACATAGTCAAACGGTCAGGTGGAACGCTTTGTTGACACGTTTAAACGAGAGCTGAAATTTAGGGGAGAGGAGACCATGCCGGAAACAGTCGAGACGTTTCTGATGACATACAGGGCAACCTCGCACCCCAGCACACCAAACAGGAAGTCTCAGGCAGAGACACTGATGCACCGGAAAGTCCGCCTACCTGTTGACCTTATGCGCCCAGCTCCACGACTGCGAAACAAGCGCATGGAGCAGCAATTCAACCGTCGTCATGGTGCGACCAATGGAGCATTTTCATTAGGTCAGCTCGTACTCGCAAAGGACTATCGTGATATTGTTGGGAAGTGGACCACAGGCCGCATATTACAACAGAATGGTCGCGTTACATACGATGTGGAAGTACACTCTTTCGTATGAGTCCGTCATGCAAATCAGCTGCGTCCTTCTTTTCAACCGGTGACCGTTCCGTCCAGCTGAGTCATTCCATTGGTTATTCTCCTGGATACCTACCGCTGCAAATCTGTAGGAAAATCCTCCAAGCATCTGTGCACTCAGAAGATAAACGGATCGTTCTCGAAGACAAGTTGTGCACATGTAGGTGAATCCTCGACAACGATCTTACAAACAATAAACTACAGGGGGAGGTGTTAGGTGGACAGCCACCAAGCAAACAATTGCATTCATTTACCGCACATTTACGTTGTTTTCCATTTACATTGTAGCTCACCACTGGTGCTTCATTACTGTGGACTAATCATTTTATCACATCACTGTGAACGTTCATCTCCCAACATGATTTTCCAGTCGATAAACATTCCGTCAAAATTTGTTTGTTTTCTCAATTCGAGTCGCGTGATTGAATATACGATAGCTGATCTGTTCACCAACCCGGGAACATAAAAACATGCATCGTGGACTCGTAAATGTTTAGATGGGAATGCTTATCAGGTTGTTTGGTTTGTCCTTCTCACTGAAGTTTGTCTGACAAACGTCTTTTCCACGGATAGTCACACGACATACGTAAAGACGCATTAGCCGTTATAAGGAATGTCCTTCTAGTTTGATATGCGTGGATTAGTGTATTTTTCGGAAGAGGTAGAACGTTTCTATCAATGTTGTTTCAATTCACTGATGGTTTAGCCTATGTTGGCAAACACCTAGACCGGAAGACAGTCATTTTCTTTTACACGAAGCCTAGTAACTAAGGCTTCTCCTACCTAATAGGTGCAATTGGTAGCAAGTTTTCTCGCTTGGTGATTGACTATCTGATCACTTGCGTGTTGGCCATGTTGTGAATCACTGTTTCATATTTCCAAGTGTTCACTTCAGGACATTCATGTTATCTGCTTGTTGATTTTCATTATATTCATCTATAAGTTAGTAATGTTTACTTTTTTTTAACCATCTTGGAAGAGTACGACGCAGCCAACCAGGCTGTCACTTGATCGCCCAAACACAAGTAATCTTGTTCACTTTGAATCAGTAAAGAGCATGCGAGATTATGACTTGTGAACGCTTAGCGCATTAGCGTTAGTCTGATTTTTTATATTTATTCGGTTAGCTTCAGTATCCTAGTGTAAATCAATAATGTGACTGTGAAAATTAATAATTAGAACTTTAAAAGTAAAAGCAATAATAATGCTCGGGGTCAGTTATAATTAGTACCGAAGGCTGTTCAGATTTGCGGAGGCGGCCGTCGTTAACATGTAGTTTCGGATAGTCCTGTCCGTTGGCAACAGGTTCCTTTGGCTACTGATGCGCACCAGTGTGTGTCGTTTTGATTCAGAATGCTTACAGAGTTCACTCGTTACGACTTGGCACCGCACGGTTCTTACCAACAACTCACCACACTTTTGCATGTGTACTGCCTACATATCCACTCGCTCACAATGGATCGAACATGCCTGATGAGCGTCTACAGTCACAATACGGATCGTGTGTTCCTATCGAATTGTTGATCACCAAACATATACTATCTTTGCACCCTAACTCCATGAAATCACAAGGCCATCTGGAATCTTGAGGCAGACTGGGTTTCTGCACAGTTTCTGCGCACCTGCTCGGATCCGCGGATTCCATTGAGTTTCTAATGGAAGCACAGCCAAGTTACAAATGAGTTTTTAACTACGAAACAATTTGTTTTTTTTCTGGTGCTTGTTTGCGGATACGCACTGGTTATGTAGCCTTTAATTTTTTCAGCCAGCATTCCATCTGACTTCATTGAAACACATCGAACTAAGCTGGCTTACTACTGAAAGTCAATGTTGGTTGCTTAGAGTGTGAAATGCGGAGTGATTAATTACATCGTTGGAAGTTAGGTGTAAGATTGTGCGTGTAGTTACATTCAAGAGTGATCGGTTCAACGGACATTATCCCATTGTTAAGTTGTGATTTGTTCTGCTCATTAACTGCTATCTGTCAGAGCTGCTCTTTCTGGATTTCACCGTCTGTAGCCCTAGGCACAAGAACCTACCGTCAGTATCACCCATCCGGAACGACCGAACATTTCAAGAAGATAACTTCCTGACAGACTTTTGCAGCCCTATACAATAGGTTGAGTTCTTTTCAAGGTGAATTCATACGGAATATGTTGTTCACTTCTCACCGAATTGTGTGCAGTATTTGTGATAGAGTGAAGTGGTGACTTACAGCGCGTTCTCACAAAACTCAAACGATCAGTATTCATCAAGTTTTAATTAGGTGATCGATGCTGATAGGTGAGTGCGCATACATCAAGATATACTGATTTGAGATCAAGGTGTAGTGGAACCAAGAAATGAATCGACAATGTTACCAAACAATCTACAGCAACTGTCTACGACAAATTCCACCACACTTAGTCCGCTTTATGTTGGAAGAACAAATAACAAATAAATTCCAGCGAATTCAGTTCCTCCAGCCTACTAAAATCGGTTGTTGCCACAGTTAACACCCTGTAACAACGACCACATGCAAGCAGAAACCGAGGCGCGCGAGGACGAAGTGTGTATTTATTCAAACAATAGACGAGTGGTTTATATGTTCACTGAATATAACAGGCATGAATATTAATATGTAACAAAAGAGCAAAAAGGTAACAGACTCTACAAAGGCGTGTGCCCATTTTCGCGTCTCCCGGTGCAAACTAACCTTGACCGTCAGTTTGATTTGCGCTACCTGAGTGCTTGAATCGATCCTACCTATTTTTTGTCCAGGTTCTTTTTGCAAGTTTGCAGACAGTTGTGCGTATTTGTTGGAATGCAGTGAAATGCGTTTGTGAGATATCCTAGATCAAAAAGTCCTTCCTACTGAAATCTTTTGCAAAGAAAATTGGGTTTACGTCAAAACCTTGTGTAGAATTGAGTTCAGTAAAGTACAAATAGACAAGTGCTAATTTATTCACATTCTGGTAAATCCGATGTAAACAGACGATGTCGTTTCGGGAGAAACCCCTGTAATCATTTTTTGTGTGCACAGTGTTTGTTGTTCTGTTATCCGTATTACCGAAACGTTCCGTGTGTTCCGGTTTTATCTCTATTTTCGGCTTGACTGTTTGCATCATGTATTCAGTCGTGCGATCACTTACTTTATACTTCACTTTGATTCCTTAATTATACGGACGCCGAATTTCTTACAGGTACCTCTTAGCTCTTCACGAATAGATCGCCTTCACTACTCATGTGTGATTACAAAATGAGTACTTAAACAATTTTATTTTTCCGTAGTTTGAAGTCAGTAGTAAGGCAAACATTGCCGGTCATAATTATCCGGACACCTGAATCAAAAGGTTGATTATCATTTTCCCAAGAAAGATGAAGCCTCTGTTTACCGGTGTATCCACATTTCTTGATTGTCATCCAACCACGTGTCATGTATTTTCTGGTCAGTGTTCACTTATGAATCGTAATTATTTTCGACTTGCTTTCAGCGCATTTTATATGGTGGCACATATTCAAAATGAATCCAGCCCCATGGAATTTGAGAATGGGGGTTATTCTGGCTTTCAGTAATATGTAATTCAGCTTTCGAATTTTCACATAGAGGATTCAACGATCTAAAGTAAATGTGTACGAGTTTCTTATTGCCGCTTATAGTACAGAGAAAAGAAACGGTTTAAAGGAGCGTCCATTGAGCTCTGAGTCGGTGAACATTGCACCGAGAAGTCTTAAATGGCCTATTAAATGTAGATGACGTCAGAGGACTGCTGAACTTCATTTGTTCAAAAAGTTCGAGTTGTCACGTCATTTCTGAGTGGTTTTGAATTCAAGAAATTTCAGAGGTGATAGGTTATACCGGGATATTTGTTCAATACACATTTATTAAGTGACAAAAATATGGTTTACACAACAGATCCATGATCCGACGACTTGGCTTGCATGCAGCCCGAATCTGATTTCAAGTAAGAACCTTCGAAATGCTTGAGTTGAGCAGGTGTACAGACACAGGCTTATTTATGCATCAAAGTGACGGTTGTTATAGAAACACTTTGATTTAAGGTCTGCAATCATGTCTACATTCATTTGTACGTGACATGTACAGGCGATCAAAAAACGGAGATCAAGCTCTCTTTTGGAACGCTGTAATCCACTTTCGTTTTGGAGAGTCCTTATTGTCATAAAACGGGGTAGTTCGGATTTTTTTTGCTGTAAATCGATTTTCACTCAAGCGTTGAACAGCTGTTTGTCTCACACTGTATATATCTGATTCAAGTTTGTGCACCTAGCAAATCAGAATAATTTGTATATAAATAAACTGGATCAACGACAGACTTTAAACTTGGGATTAAATGGAAACTGTTACTCCTGTGGAATACCAGAACGACTGTGGACTCGTGTACAGATTAATGATCTTCCTATATGCGAATGCTTCCAAGCTTTACATTACAAGTTAATATGCAGCCGTGTGATGCATTATATCACACGTAAGATGCCTGCTGTTTTGCTGCCTAAACACAGACAGCAGGAACAATCGCGCTAACTTGGATCGAACCCACGACCATATGGTTATAGTCGGCATCCTCATCACCTGGTGTTTTGTGAACCGAAGTTGGTGAATCTTACTAAAAACGCAGATACGAACCCGAAAATCTGACGCTGAAAAGGCGATTAGAATCAGATGAAATTTTGAGGGCACAAATTCGAGGCCAGACATTGCATTTGGCGATACTCATACGACGAATTCCACTCAAACTATATTGTAGAAACCTTGGAATCGGTTACTTATTGTGTTACTTATTGATTTTGGACACGCACATCAGAAACCAGTAGGAACAGTGGTTACAATACGACTTCAGTTGTAAAACATTGAACATAGGTTTTGTGAATTTCGTTAGGGAATACTTCCAATTTTGACAACAAATCCACCAAGCTATCTACGAATTGATTTATGGTTCGCTTTTTTCAATGTTGCTAATGGAAATCTTTATGGAATGATTTGTATTGGCCAAACATGTCTAGAGAGAGTGACATTGTTCGATTGTTCCTTCCACCTACTTTCTATAGCCTGAATAAGACTAGACGTCGGGTAATTCATGCGTGTGTTTATTGTTAACTGTCTGAATATTCTCGCCAAATCTAGTGTGATCTCATTTACATCAATGTTAATCTATCCGGTGTTGTACCGATTTGTTTTAACTTGTTAACAATATCTCAGCGAAATGGATTACGTCCGCTCTGACACCTTTTCTTTTGGTTTTATTTTCCTAAGTCGGCTACTGTACATAGCTCTATTTGTACAACCTAACGAAACGTATTAGCTTCGCAAATTTTTAAGGTTAAACACTGTTGGGCGTTGAAATACTCTCCATCTGGTGTATTCGATGCTATTGATGACATTGGTTGCTCAAAGTAAATTTGTTAGTTCGAACCCCGCTATTTTAATTGTTCTGGTCTTCTGGGTTTGACGCTTTAGTGATATCTTATCCATGTCTGTCCTGCACTGTCTCATAGCTGCAAGCATCACTTAGTATGTAGACTGAAACTCTAACATTTTCTACTACATATAGTTTCACATGATGAGTTTGTTTTATTCTTTATTATAGTGTACGTACTACACAATCTTCATTCGAAGACTAAGCGAACGCCATCTGAAAAAAATAAGACAATAAAGGATAGGATGGTGGGGGGATTCCAGATGTGTTAGCTATGAATTGTGAAATATGAATTAGTGCCATACTCCTTAAATATTGCTCACCAATACCATCACTCATTGATCATAATTCTCTCGTAAGAATAGCAAAAGCTGAAAAGGGTATGCGTTGCTTGTTCGTATTCTCAGAATTGGGTGGTAGCTAAGCTCCGGTGTCAACTGATGATTTATGGCTGATGACATTAGTGACATGTTGACATTTGGCTATGTACTCTTCCGTTGTATCGAATCGATCTACGTGGTTCTGATGACCGTTCACCCTACCGTGCTTGTGTATCACACGACACCATGTCGTCAGGATGGCCATATTACTTGATATTTGCAAGCTGTAGTTTGTCCATCTGTGCTTAATCAGCTTCCTTTTTGATTTTCATTAGTACACTGTGTGTGCTGTTGGATGTTTATCCCGTTTTTCCTAGACCCTATCGTAGATGGTTGGATGTTTGAACTGAGAACACTGGATTCACCCAGGTAAACCAGGGTGTAACTACTGATGACTGACATAGTCGAAGCTACTAGTTATTAAACTGTTCGGTTTTGTTATGCAGTGGACCAGACGTTTGTTAGATATCAGTCTTCGGAATCAAATGCTGTTTCGGTTGATGAATGCGCTTTGATCGTGTTTTAAATTTGCGTTTTGTGTTCACCTTTACTAGTGTATATAGACCCCCAATGAAATCACTATATCAGTTGTGCCTCGGTAAGATTCCCCTTGTCTGGGGCAAACGTGTTTCTCACCAGCATGATTAGCCGTGCTCCTAGTCTTCTGGATGTTACTTTTCAAGCTGGCGGTCTCTTGGACGTGGGTTATGATTGTAAACATCTCAGAAATAGGTTAAATTCACTACCGGTAAAATTTATTTTTGAAGTCCTATAATTCGGTGAAGCGCACAGGAAGGGAGAAATCGGACACCCCTGACAAACACCACTAGAAGTGATGAACGCCCGAGGCAATTGTCCATAAACTCCCACCCTGCTTGCAGAATGAGCATACAGTGATCTTAATAGATTCACGCATCTCTATGGTACCCCCGTGCGAAGAAGACAGTTCCAGAGAACGTTACGAACAACTGAATCGAAAGCAGTTTTTAGGTGTAAAAAGACCACGACCGTCGGCTGCCTATAAGAGTGCTGGCGCTCCAAGATTTGCCGCGAGGTAACAATGTGATCAACGTACCCTCGACCGGATCGGAATCCTGCCTGTTCTACGCGTATCTGTCTTTCTCACAACTTAGTGAGTCGACGTAAGATAAGGCCCGTGATTAACTTGGATGCAACAGACACTAGACTGATGCCCCTGTGGTTGTCACATAGAATTCGGGCCCCCTTTTTGAAACGGGAATTGCTGATGATCAACATAAACAACGAGGCACTTCTTCAGTTTCACAAATCGTCCCGTAGAGTTTCGTCAGTTCTGATATCAGCTTCTTCCCATCATCCTTGAATAGAGGAGTGAGATCTTGAACAGGGGCTTCATTACGCTTCAATAACTTGAGGTCCAAAACCACTTCTCCTTCCGACGGAGGGCCGTTTGGAGCACAATAACTGAGAATTCGGGTTCTGTTGTCCATATGTTCCGATTGGGATCAGCTGGACTTTTCTTCAATATGTTTAGACCATTTGTCAAATTGGTACGATTGACTACTGATTCTTCTTTATCACATATTGTCTCACTTGTACGGACACGACGACCAATACAGCCACGGATCAGAGAAAATAGCTTTCTGTTATTCCAGAGTGTAAAGGCTCGTTGCATCTCTTTCCACTATGGGACCAAGTGGTGTTCACAATATTTGCACAAACTTCCAGTCAGCTCATCGGAATGTGCAGAAACTGAACGTGAGAATTTTTTTGTCAGTTGTCTTGCCTTTCGTAAATAATTATCATCTCAGGGCACACCGAAGACAAGAGACTGGAGTGGAGGAGGAATCGAAGGAGAGCTGTTATCGGTGAATAATGTCAGAGGTAAGTTATAGTGTCTCCCAGTCGTTCATGCAATGAAACGGGGTTGACTTCAGGAACCCCACTGCGAATCTGTGACTCGCTTAGAAGTCAGGGGCTTGTCCAGCCCACGGGCACAGTGATTAAGACATGTCTGATTCGCGTGGTGGATGTATTCGAAGGTACACCAGACTTTTGAATGGTACCCACAGGCTATCGGCCGTATTGGATAATACTTCGGCGGTCACTGTCAGTCGTTGGGCGATCGGAATACTTATTGTTTGAGGGTGCCTTTTGTAATCTCTTTCTGTCTACTTCAAAAAAGCAGAAGTGCTGCAACTGTGAAAACATTTCTGCTGTATGCCCATAGGATCGTGTCTCACTACCCAAGCACTCCTACTCGGTCAGTAGTGCGACATATCCCATAAATACATCTACTTTTTGTCCGACCGCTGCTCTTTGGCCTATCTGCCATGGTTGCGCCTAGCCAAATCTGTATCGATGTAATTCATATGCCCGGCCACTACATGAAGGTAGCAAGAGGAAGTAGTTTTGTGTGTCCATCCGATGGGTTAGTGAAGTTGTTCTGAAGTAATTCAAGCAAATCCACTTACAAGTGGAGCCAACAATCAAGGTAATTCGAAACAAACTGCTGTACCATACTTTTACTTACACCTTTACCTTGTGGTTTATAATAATGTTTTTTGGCAGCGTCTGCACGGTTAGCTAACTAACTCGGTTGTCTACTGGGTTAACTATTTACCTTCTGCACTTTATTGTGATATCCTACTATATGATTTATATGACCACTCGTGGGTTGAGCTTTACCATGTTGTCCAAGTTTAGTCAACCGTAACTGCGCTTGAGCTCACAACCATGTAAGTGTTAGTCAAATAACGTTTCCACCGAATCGTCTGTACGTTTCTTAGCGGTTGCACAGTTGGCACCTTTGTGTTTGTGTACCGAAAACCTCAACTCGAGCACCTTGTCAATTTGGTATCGTCGCGGCATCAATCACATACTGATTGCATTGAAATTTAGAAACCTGTCTTTTGTTGAAATACGTTTCACCACAAATCTATGAATTTTCAGCTACTTTCTGCAGCCGTATTCTCAGTTGATTACGTACGTGTGCGTAGGCATGCAAATTCGTCATCGAAACGTGGTTTGCGACATCCGTGTTCAAATGACTCACACATAATCTTTTCTATTGGTTTTCTCTTTGTGATTTTTTCGTAGGCTTGCATAGTGTTTTCGGGCCTCTGATGTCTGTGTTTCAGGTATTTCGAACGGTCTGGTCATTTGTGTTTATCTATGGCATACACCTGCATTGTTACTTGTTAGAATAATATAGACTATTTCTTTTCAAGATTTCCTGACGCCCGTTCCCAAACCTTCAGAACCGTTTCAGTTGTCTTTCCACTGAAAAGGAAAGTACGAATTTGCTTGTTTCTTTCAACACTATCGGACTTGAATTTGGAGGAAAAAAAACCCTTACTCGAAAACACTTGGACGTTGATCGCATCTAGGTGTTCGATGTTTCTTGTTGATGTGTAGATCTATGTATGTGTATATATATTACCCTGTTTCACTTCTAGAAAACGCGAAAATCCGTCACTCTCGTGTGAACTGGTCACTGTGAGAGGTTGCCACTATTTTTGATCGTATTCCTATAGCACTTAGATGAATGGTCACCAAAAACCATACTTTCAATACAGGTCACACCAAAAGGTAGTGATCTCCATTAGAGGACAACCAAAACCGTACATCAGCCGTACACAAGGCATCAATGAGAAAGACATTTCACTACTTTGATAATGTTTTTGTCATTACTTCGCACGGTAAACCTTTTTCTGTAAGTGTCGTACAACTGATGTTGTATCTTGTGTATTGTTTCTGAAAGATCCATACCGTTTTTCATAACTATGAAAGCAGCTTTGTAACAGTGTTTCCGATTGAGTAACAAGTTCTTTCGTAAGAGCATCCGTATGTTTTCTCATCTACCCTGAGTATCACCTGTGTAGTTATTTTGATTAATTGACCTTCGAACGACGTCATTTGCGGTTTTATATTTTACATGTCCTCTTCAATGTTTCTAACCCTTATCTTGCTGACATCCAATTGATGACTAAGCTTTCCAGATGTTTGCAACTCACGACATGATTTTTGATAAGTGAAATATTGTTGGTGATCTACCTATGTTAGCTCCGTCCCGTGTGCCAATTACAATGTGCTGTCTGCCTGCAATGCTTCCTATGTTGTGTAACTAGTTCAGATGTTTCACTTCCATACTTGCAACAATGTACCAATCAGTCTGTAGCAGGTGAAGCCGGAGTTGCACACGATTAAGTTCATGCGGGCCCTAGCGATTTATCAGACCGGAACTACAGGCTGCCTTGGATGAATAAAATAACGTAAAAGCATAACGTACCTACAGGCTGCAGGTAAATTAATAGGTTGACAGTGAAATCATGTCCACTATCCATCACTGGTCTATTGTTTGATATGTTTTACAGTGGTAAAAGTATCATTCTCTTGTATGAAACTGCTGAGATTAGGATTCCAATGACATGAGACAGCGCGGGTTGTCTTGAACACGATCAGGTGGGTTGTTTTGTATATACTGGATCCCAGTTTTCGAGGGCCAAAGTCGGGATACTAAACGCCATGATCCGTCTGGGTTGGGACTCGAAGCAAATCCTAGTCTAGTCTGAATCGGTCAATCGGGTCTGGGATTGGCTTATTCGGTGTCTCAAATTACCGTGGAGTCTCCAAGGGGATGGACAGGACTAATCATGTGCGTATTAGTTTCCCTCAGGTAAGATCATCTGGGGAGGGCAAAGTGTTAGTTGGATTCTCCAATGTCTTCTGGGTCAGACGAAATGTAACACAGATGGATTCTTTTTGTAGCGGCCGTCGCCGAACACCAGGTTGTCCTATCAAGTGTCATCAATTCGCATCCCATTGTACATTGTGTCACTTGTAACGCCTCCTCCGAATACCTGTAGCGTGGTGGCTGGGCCAATCAGACTTTCTTGGAGGAAGTGATCTGTCGTTCCTGAAGGTTAGGTATCAGAGTTTTTTGGCCTGTTAAACTTTATCCCCAGTAACCGCACTGCTGCCATAGCTAAGTGGCTCTACTACCTTGTTGACAATTTAATTGTATGAAAATGTTTGAGTCTGAGTTAAAAGCCGAGTTGCCATCCTTGAGACAACTTGCACGAGACAACTTTTGGATGACAGTCGGCCTGATACGGTACTTGCTCTTGCTTTCTACACATCATATAACGGAAGTTTTTGATGACTTTGACTCTGCTCACCCTATGTCTTTGGGTCTTGTATTTTATCATTTTATCCATTTTATCAGAGCTGTTTACTAACTACCGCTTCTTACTGCTCCTTTCCCCATTTTCATTTAATTCTAATTAGCTCGTTGAAATTGGTGTCTCTTTTGTAGCGTGCTCGCTGTATGCTTCAACTTTATCGAACTATCACCCAGTCTAGATAGATACTCAAATGAAAAGAACCATCCTAAGTTCTCCATAAATTTTACTCTTCCACCTCATGCGCGAAATGAAGGATCATTTCTCTGAACGTACACATTCAGATGCATTATTTGCAGTGAATCAGTGCGGCTGTGTCATCTTTTATGTCATCGTGCATTTTATGATTTTAAAAGTGTCTCGTTTTCTCCCATTAATTTCTAGTCACGAGATTGGTGTGTGTTCAAGCACATTATCATACAAGTGCTGCCTAGGTTATTCTGTGTAGACTTCTGTCTTAACGATTTGCCTGTCAGCTTGTGTGTTCACCTTTTCAAATTGAGTTTAAACTGGTTTCAGCACAGTGTGCGTTTTGTACATGCTTACCCATAAAATTTGTCGCGTAGATTCTTCCGCTCAATCGATTCTGACTGGAATCAACAGTCGGTTAGGTCGATTTATACGGATTCTTGTTCTGGGCCCGTAGTGGAGTGAAACGGTTTTGCAACTTCTCATCGGCTCCAGACAATTCACTTATGGAAGGTTGCTATGCATTTTAGATTATTCCGACGGATGTTTCCTCGGTGCGTCACCGTAATGATTTCCTGGTAAATGACCCTCCTAGACGCATGCACATCTACATATCTGTGAACGAGTTTTGATCTAAGCTGTACCATTTTCTCTCCCCTATCGATCTGATCTTAATGCTAGTTTTTTAGCTCAGCATGGCCTGTTTGTCCGCTTATCTTGTGTCTTACTTTTGATGTCCATGTGTGCGTTTATATGTAATCGAAATGAAGCCCGACCCACATATGTGATCGCCACAATCCTGAAGTTTGACTTGGCTGTGATATATCATGCTCCGTGTGCTGCGGCTGCATGCCAACACCTAACTGGCCTTTACTGTCCGGGTGAATCATTGTGCCCACGCCACCTTTATTAGGTTATTCTTTCTACGGGGTTATTGATCTTCACGTACTTACTTGCGTCCTCCAATCTTACACTAGGTTTCTTTGATGTAATGTCGATTAATGCGTTTACACTGACGGTATGTCGGACGGGATACCCTATTCGTGTTGCCTTCCGGGGTATTGATTACTCACCATTGGGAACATCGTGTACACCATTCCAATCCGGATGCTGTGGGCGTGTTTCATACGTTGTCAACATCACAGGGACAATTATCATTGGT
This sequence comes from Paragonimus skrjabini miyazakii, assembly GCA_014338405.1. Taxonomy (NCBI): domain Eukaryota; kingdom Metazoa; phylum Platyhelminthes; class Trematoda; order Plagiorchiida; family Troglotrematidae; genus Paragonimus; species Paragonimus skrjabini miyazakii. The sequence continues at coordinate 45,272 of JTDE01021170.1, read as the reverse complement.
ATTCTACAATTACCTGTACGTGTGGAATTTGGATCATTTATCCAAATACAATCTGCTCGTAGGTTTACTCACTGTGAAGCTATTAAAGTCAAAATATTGGCGGACGGACTGATTCACATAGTTTGGTTTATCATGAACGAATGTGGTTTTTCAAGCAGTACTATTAAACTAACTTTGATGTATACATACAGATTTTATGTTTTTAGGCACATTTCTCTCCTGTATTCAATCTCTAAAATAAGTTTGTTCCCGTAATTGTATTGCATTTGAACACCTGTACCAACCACTGGTATATTCATATAGATTGAACACCACCCACAGTTAATCGCAGCCGTCGCATTCCCAGATAGTAACTGTATCTCCCCTCGAGGCCATCGGGCAACCTGATCCTTACTCACAAGCGAAAGTGGATGAGCATTCACATATGATAATTCGGTCGTGTCTAATGTAAGGTCAGTGGCTCACTGATAAACACGGTCGCCTCATGAAAAGTGTGGCCGGAGTTCCAGTCCTGGCAGTGGCAAGGATATGTTTTATTGATGAGCTCTAATGACGGCGAAACTCGAGTGTAGTGTTTCTCTTCGAAGGGAGCCGACTGGAAAGTCTATGGGAATGCGACAGCTGTGATCACTTGTGGGTGGTGTTCAGTCTGTATGAAAATCAAAATCCCGTACTACTCAAAAGTAATCACTGGTATACTGTTGTTTATGTTTTGGTAATTTTCTTCGAGGAATTGGCTGCTAGTTTCTTGACCGTGAAGCGGCTCCAGTAGTCGGCCTTGCTGATCTTTTTCATGGTTGTTTATAGTTATGTATCCAGTTATGTGTCCATTTAGGTATCCGGCAAGTTTAAACGTATTCCAGTGGTAAGCAAATTTATATCACATTGAGCGCTATTTGTTTCTTGATATAGAGTAAAACGTTTGCCAATCGGGCGCAGCATGGATTTCCAATAGGGAAATAAGCTTACTCCAAAAAACCAGATATGCTCAAGTGTTGCGAATTAACGAACATTTTATTCCATTTCGTGTATCTGTACATTGACGTTTGTTGACATGGCTCTCGTTATTCATTTTGGGTATTCTGGTTAGATATAGTTGCTTTCTACCTGTTTTCTTATTTCTGTTCTGGCGAACCGGTGCTTATTGGTAGCTGACCTTAACACTTCGGAGTGTTGATCCGTACTCCGATTTGAACACTGATCTTAGGGATTTCGTTCTCGACGCTCACGTTGTTGTGCAATTACTACACCGTTTTGGTTCTTGATTGACAAAAATAAATTGCGCTATCAATATTTGCGCAAACCGTAGACCTTGAAACTGTAACTGAAGGATTTATATTCATTTAAGTAGTCTTGTCTTGTGGGTGGGTCAGAACAAACCGGAATGCGCATCTTTAGTTCGGCGTTTTATTCCGCAGTGGACTCATTTTACCCAATGACTGTTTCTAGGTTGTTTGAGCTACCTTGGTTTATTTATTCGGGCCGATCTCTCCCTTTGTTTCCATATACCATCTTCATCTGCCGCTCTCTGTAGGCTCTACTCACTCTTCTACTCAAAGGTTTCCGAGTTTTTTTTTTGTTCTGGAAGCAATTACCTAACGGTTGTGGTATTCATCGTTTTATTATTGGTCAACGTTTCCAAGCCTCCAAATCATCTACCTTGTCTTGGTCCCAACGACTTTTCTATAACGATCTTTTCAGCGGCCTATAAACATTTCCATACACCAATATTCTTGCTTCGGGGTATTACTTTATTCTCTGTTCTGTATGGTGTCATACTCTTCCCAAAATTATTTTAAAGGGCCTAACTGTTAAACAATGGATAGCTTTTTTTTGCTGAAGACAAGACTGTGAAAACGCCAAATATTTCTCTCTGAGTGTCTGTTAGGCATTTTCCAGTGGGTACTAGTGCATCAAACCCTGTTTTGTCCGAATTTACAATGGGGGCCTAAGAAACCGAGTTCGTTGAACTGTGTGTGCAGTATCGTTAAATATGATGCCTTCCCGTCGTCAAATAAACTATATACTATTCTAAACCTCATTGGAAATCGACTGGCAACCGGAGTTGACATTGTTCTTTCCTTTCCTCATGTGAAGTTATTTTATTCGAACTGTTGTGTCTGCCGACATGAATTGAATACTTTCGAGACAATTATTTTCGAACACCAATATAACAGTTCACCATGGTGTTGAACGGCGGTCCGTCACGTGAGACATCTGGTGTCTCAGGGCTAACCGTGCGAAGTCATACTTGCATTTTAACGATTGATTATTGGTTCACTTAGCTCAACTATCAGTGGTCATTCTATTTAGTGGAAACTATCGCAGCTGTTCGTTTAATCCGACCGGGTCACTCACCCAACTGACTTGTCTAAGCCTCTTACTGCTAGTCTGGTTCCAATATTAACCTTTTGTCTGAAGCACAGCGTCGTAGTATGGGACAGACGAGGTCAGTACATACTTGTGTCGAGCTTCACTTATTTTTACCGCCCTCATTCACACCACGTAACGTTTTATTTTCTCATCCAGGATCCCAACGGAATGTCTGTTGATTTGAATATCAGGGCGGACGGTTTGCAATTTCGACCAATGTTTCAGCCGGAATTGTCAGAGCAAATATCCTGGTGAGCAATTGTTGCATGTTTTCGTTCCCTTCTGTTTACCGCCCTGCGCTCCATCGTTCAATCTGTTCCGCTTGATTACAGGCACTAAAAAGCTGTTGAATTAGCACAAATTTCGTACGACTCAAGTAAACGCACCTTTCTTGTCCCGACAAACACTTCAGTTTGCTGACTTTGATCGACAGTAGCCTTGATTTTTGTACGCGGCATCATCTTTTTCTGGGTTAGGAATTGAATTGTGACACATACTAATAGCAGTTATGATTGGAATAATAACCCTCATAAGTTACGTGCAGTTCTCTTGATCCTCACTCAACGTAAGGCGTGATATTCGTCCTAGTGAAGACAACTTCGGGATCTGTCGAACGAGTGCTACCTAAAGAGATATTCACTGTTTGTTGTGATCTGTGTCAGGCTAAGAAAGGCCACTCCGGTTACCTGATGTCGTGAGTGCGATCAACTGTCCACACCGTTATTGATACAGTAACGCGACCTAGCCTATTCTACTACACCTGATCTGATTGCCTGGCTTATGCACTGTATCGATCGTGTGCGCTGTGCTAGATATGTTGTCTGTCCTGTTGGGTACAGCCATGTCGTACAGACCAGAAGGGAACAATCAAACACATGGCATTTTATTTAACACTACCTTCCACGTAGGTCTTAGTTATTGATGTATGCGTATGCGGCGGAGCTAATTTTATGGTCATAGCACTACTATCTTCAACGTAAGAAGGAAAGGTTAGAAAAGAGACCCTTTAAAAAGAGCTTTTCGATCACCCAGCGGTTGACCTTGTCCATCAGCGTATTAACCGGTACGGTGGAAAAATTAACGTTACCATCAGAAAGTTTGATGTAACTTTGAATAGTGTTACTGCGTACACCATAATCAGACATCAGTGATATACTCACCACATCACTGATCTAGAGGTATCTGTTACTGCCAAGTGATCCATGTTGTTGTGTTATGGGTTCCTAGTAGAATTCCATACGAAAACTCTCTCCTGTCGTTTTGTGTGTCGAACACTTAAATCGGAGACTTGAGGTCTGGTTCCTCACATCCTTCTGCAGCATGAACGACTGTGTGTACCAGACTTTATCTGATGACAATAATCACCCACTACCCTTTGTCTCTCAATCTTTATACCCTTTCCTTTACGTTTACGTTAAGTTTGTTTCCTGATGTCGAGACAGTTGGCAAACGTTAACATTTAACTATTACGTTTCCTTAACTTTTCTTTCATTGTCTCTGCTTACGTCGAAGTTGGATGTTTTGATCAGGATGGAACTGGAATCGTACTGTTTTTCACACCGGGCGAATACTTGCTTGATTGAATCCGAATAAACGGTCTTTTGTGGGCTGTTGGCACAAGTTAGAAAAATGTTTTATGTTCATTATACTGGTGCTGGTTGCGAAGGACGCATGTTCAGATGCCACAAAGAGTGCGTTGTACAACATTGTCGTTGATCCTTCAAAGCACACCAAACACTCAGACATCGCGAGCTAGCTGGCGGTTTGATTGCTCCACTTGACGGTCTTTCTCCAATTAACAAGCGGCGTGATGTTTTTGGTGTCTGGGTACAACGCACTTGTCACGGTCTCTACATTTTGAGTACAGCATTTCAACACAAGAAGAAGCATTGTGTAACATGGTAACTTCCCTCTGCATGTCAGTGGTGCACAAAACTCACTCATATTGCAGTCCAATACAGGAAGTGACGGGAGAAAGTGACAGGAAGTCACTATCGTACCTTTAGGAGCAACCTGAATCCGGACCATGCTGTTATGCATACCCGTTTTATTCTGTCATCTGCTCTGAGGTCGTACACATGTAAATGCGAGATATTTAATTAGTAAGTGTAAAGAATGCTTATCAGATGATTCGGAGAAGTAAAGTACCCAGTTCGAATCAGGTAAGACGGTTTAGTGAACTCTAAGAGCAGACATTAGCAGCAATGAAAGCTTGTAATGAACAGTTTTGTTCCGAAAGAGCTGTGCATTTGCCACAGACTTGAATTTTTGGTACGTGGATAAACTCATGAAGCATACGTCGCTCGATTTCAGCTGACTCAATGTATGACAACGGCCCTTGAGCGAATAAATGCTCATGCAGAATTGATAAACGCCAACTCGTTGAATTTGCTAAAGGAGATGTAGCGAGTCTTTTTTTTACTAGGACTAGCTAGATGCTTTATTCTTGATTCGTGGGTATTCTGGCCTTCGATTTAGTGTAAGGGAGACCGAATTTGCAAACGATGGCTGTCTCAATTCAAACTATTCGCGTTCTTCGTCCCGAACAGATGGAACATTTTGGGAACACCTGCTAAAATTTATCCATCGCAGGGGAGCTTCAGAGAAATACGTTTCTCTGTTAAGGCCGTAGTGTTCTCACCGTGTATACGGGGTGAGATGATTGCCTTTGATTCTCATCACTTCTGGTGGTGTAAAAATTCTCAGAGTTCTCATAAGAAATACAATGTACCGAACGCGTTCATTTTCACTGAATCATCATCAGGTTGGATATCAATTGTACAGAGAAATCATTAGCGGGATACACGGAGAACGAATGATTGATGAGGTCACTCAAATCACTGTCAAGCCGTAATCAAATACCCACATGCACAGCGGGTCATGTCAGGTTTACAGGGTTGGAGTTGGCCAAGGTTGTTCCAAAGCCTGGACAAAACGTTTCTCGGTCCACAGAGGTGAGTTACACAGACGGATTCCAGTAGCCTCTGCTGTGGACAGAATCCTGCGCTTTACTACACTCGACTGGTTAACCTTAATCGGGTATATTGAATGAAATTCCCCCATTACGCTGACGGAATTGTTCGTTTCCTCCAGGTGCGATAGTATGACACCGTTGATTGACTTCATCATTCCACTGTTATGCCAAGCTGGATAGCGTTCATGAACCAGTTCAGTTAGGCGTCTGGTCGTACGGTCAACCCAACTGGTTCCACAGAAACAAGTGAGTGGGTGATTGCAATACCAGACACTTCGTATTTTAGGCGTGGGCACAAAACCGGATTAAAACTAAAGCGGACACGTAATTTACCAGCGTAAAATGTTTTATTAACTGCGCTTGAGAGCCTACATTTAGTATTTTTGGCTGACGTATCGCTCCTCAAGAATGATCCGATGTGCACAGCTTTCTTTTCTGCCAGATATGACTGGTCTGTTTCATTCCACTGTCGCCTAGCTCCGTCAAACAGTTAATTAGGTTTATTTTCGAGATAAATGGTAGAAAACGTACTGATGATTCCAAGTACCCTTTCTGTGTATCGCACGTTGAATTGAGCCATCAGCGCGCCAGCGCAAACGAACATCCATAAAGCCTAATTAGCTGTTCATTTTGGTCTCCGACGAAAATGATAAATTTCATTGTATGGGATTAAATATAGGCAAGATGTCAGACGGATTTATTTCGTTATCCATTACGCATGGGATTTCATCCCTGTAACTGTCATAAGTGTTGCACTGACCCTCCGATAATTTCAGCTATTGGTTTTCCAATTTGGCCGTGAAAATATTTACAAGTAGTGATCTCAACGGTGGTCTTATTGAGACGCCGTCATTTTATCAATGTGTTGTATGACAGGCAGTTTCGTTGTGAGTAGTACACTACTAACAAGTAGTATGTTACCCACAGGCAACGTTCAGGAACAAAAGGGCAAGCTGCGAATGCCAGGAAGACGGAGGACAAGGAGAGACTATCGAAATAGTG
>JTDE01021170.1:28553-38823 GCA_014338405.1 Paragonimus skrjabini miyazakii | reverse complement strand
CGGAGGACAAGGAGAGACTATCGAAATAGTGCGTACGCGCTCGGCAGAAGTTCCAACAAGGCGAATGACAATGATGGATGTGAATGCATAACTAACTTGCAAATGAGTATACGCGTTTGAGGTTTGATTTTTGACATGACCTATATGGGCGTTTGTGCAATAAACGAACTCTCAGGCCAAGCGTCTTTTGCGGTCACAACAAATGTATCCCTTAATTGTACTTTACGTTGTAAAGGCACACATAAACTAACTTTTAGTTAAAACTATGGCGTCTATATGTATCTATCACCGTCCTCGATATAATCAATACGGTTAAAAGATCAAGAGAAAGTATTGATTTCTCTCTTAAATTGACGTCTTTGATTGCATTCGCACGATCATAGGGATCGCCGAAGCCGCGCTTCGAAGTTTTACATCTGGCTGTGTCTAGCATGTGTGACAACCGCTTGGCCAATGGGTGGTGTGGGTAATTCCACATGTCCTAAATTGGTGTAAATGTTGCTCCAATTTCGAAGTCATTCCAACGGAGCATTTTTGTTCTCCCTCCTCATCTTTGACATCGTTCTTGTTTTGTGAATTCGTATCTCTATTTTCCATACGTTCCATACTGTCGTTTGCTGGAACTAGTTTAAACAGTTTAGGTTCAGGCGTGTTCATTGTTGGCATACGCTCCCAGTGTCACATTTTATGGCTCGTGGACAATGAGTGTTCGTAACTCGTTGTTTATGGAAGTCTAAAGTGAACGATCAAGTGTTTTCACATTCACCAAAACATTCAATGACTGTCAACTAGGAACCATTACCCTAGGATTTTCTCACGTAGTATGTAGCATCCATAAAATCGACCCAGCGGATACCTACGTTACAGTATGGGAATTGCACAATCTACATTTTGAATACGATTTAATAATACGAAAAAAATCCAGGTGCTTGTGTGAAAAAACATTTCTCTCTAGTTTAACCTCATACTTTTGGTGATGTTCACATCCATAGTCCGATACCTTTCTGTTGTTGTGTTTGTTAGTGAAATAGATACGTAGGTTTTTGCTAACCGGCTTTCCCTTATTCAAGCAGCTTTTATTTTTTTCAAACTACTGATGAAATGCCTCTTTTTTTTGGACAACTTAATCGGCATCAAGCTTTTATAGCTTTGCTATATTTGATGCATCTCAATTATCAAATGCCTCCAGCTTCTCGTCTTTGACGTTGATTATCCCATAGTAGGTTCTCCGTTTGAGTTCAGTACATTAGTAACCTTTAAAAACTAAACTTTTAGTAGGCTTGCGTTAAAAGCATGAACCCGTTTCCTCACACTTAAGTGTCTGAATCTCACTGACAGTAGCGTTTTCTTGCATTCTCTAGGATTGACTAAATACATATTCACGTATAACACCTACTGTTTCAACGCTTAGCATTGTAGACCTAATGGTATAACGCCATCCAATTCATAAATCCTCTTATTATTTGTTTGGAAATCTCTACCTTTTACAGCCGATACTCCCATGATGAAATAATTATTTTGTCGCTTCTTGAGCTACCAGTCGTACACATTGCGATTGATCCTACGAAGACCAGACAAGGTGATATGTTTGCTGTGAGGCGGTTTCAGTGATGATGATGAAATAGTCCTGTATTTGAGATTGTTGTCAGAGCAGAAGCATTATGATTGTGTTCAGTAAGGCGGTGTGTATACCACCACCACCACCACCACAACCAGGAAATGAACATAAGTGCCGGAGTGCGTTTTCGGGCCAGTTTAGTACTGACAAGCAGGTTTTGTTGCACTGATATGGCCTGACACCTTATGACAATGAGAGTTGGATACCATAGTAGACGTCCTGATTGTCTTCAAACCAAGTATGATAAGACACTGGTCAGTGTGTAAGATAGTCATCAGTCTTGGGGTTGCAGCATAGTTATGGGGTCTTGGTAATAGGCACTGTCCGAACGTAACTCAGTTCGGTAACCCCATATACGACTGCTGACTTTTCTGCTACAGCCTGTGAATCAAACTGGAGGTTAATTGTGTAAAAGTTTAGTCATCAGCATGCGATAAATAATGCCGTGCGCTCAAGTGGCCGAATAATTCAGGGTAAAAATTAAGAGTTAACCCTTTCACTTGTTCATTGGTACGTACTTACGCATGAAATTTCATGCATGGATGTTAACGTGTTATTCCAAGTTAGCTTGTCACAGTGTCTGAAACCAAAGGACTTCAGCGCGCACTTGCGCTTATGCTAAACTACATATGGACCGATTCACACGGTTGAATTGTATATGTACGTATATTAGATGTACACAATCCATCCGACACTTATTCGTTGACGGTTAGCCGTGGTCTTGTGCATGACTCATTAGCTTGCTACCATTACCACACTCGTAGCCTGAATCATCTCAGCGTCGCACGGTCACATCACCAAAGTTTATTGCGCTCACTGCTTTACTGCATACCGATTCTCTAATCTCACGGTCGCGGAGTTGTTGCTCATGCGGCAGTCCTGATTGACGTCATCCTTGTGGAAATCGGTTTGCCATTTTGTGCGGAATCAAAGTACGCCTGGATACTTACACTCTTTGATTTTGTGGCTTCTCTTTTCCACTTATCCACTCTTTATACAGTGTAACTTTTAAGTGATTTGATCACAACGTTCGCGAACTGTATGGAATTATGTTCAAAGACCCCCACCAAGCAAAGAGGTTCGACCACGTCGTTCCTAGATTACTACATATATACCTGTCATTTTCATCGTGAGGTCGTACTTGGTATCAGTTACCTGAGTTTCTGCTGTGTGGCAAATAAAATCATTCTTAGTTGTACTAAACTAACCGTATGCGTCTCTGGTTAGTTACTCTCCGGTCACATTTTTTGTGTGATGATAATCTGTGTAGATCTCACATTGTTCATGAGCCTTTATTGAGGTGCCTGCCATAGCTATTCTGTTGGCATTTGGGTTTGCATCATTTGTGTAAATTTCAAAAGCTACACATAAATTGACCCAAACTTGTGCCACCCGCATTCATCATCCTGTCGACATACACTAGTGCTCATGTATAAGAGTTATCGGTCATATGCATTTGGTAGTCGCAACCCTGTGATTTGGCTCTGTTGTTTGCCTGGGTCATGTCCTTAACAAATGCTTCTAGATTGTTGTCACACCGAATTGGTGTCGCCACGTGCCACACAACAATCACTGTCGCGTTTTGATTTGGCTAGAGAGAGAGAGCATTCGTGATGCATCTAAAGCGCATACCGGTCAGTTACACTGCTATTGGAAAAGTATGTATAACATGTATGTTGCTTGTAGAGTTATCCAGTCTCCTTGAGTGTTTTTCTGGTCGCATACGTACGATTGACTGGACGTTTTGATACGGGTTGAGTCTGGTCGTTCATTATCATCTAATTCTATCTAAGTTCAATTAGTATAGATTGTTTCGGTCTTTCATCTTGAAAAAATCCACTTTTCAAATCGGGGAAGATGCATAACGCTTGTTAATCACATCGCACGCTTTCCGCTTCATCTAGTGTAAGCTGAAAACGCTGGTTATTATATGTATAATGGATTGACGGCCTAGACATTCAGGCTTGTGCTGGGCTTCCGGTTTTGGCCCAAAGACGTTGCTCGTCCACGATTGTTCGACAAGTCACCAGAGATGACACGACATGAAGATCTGTAACGCTGCTTTTATGGGAACTTGTTTTCCGTTTGTGGTTTTATCTTAGCTTAATGAATATTTTTTAGTTCGGTGATGAGTATTTGCAGTAGTTTTGAGCATGTTCGTATCTGTCTGAATAAACCCCTTTCCGAACCTAGTTACCGGATTTTCTCATGCAATTTTGCAACGAGCGAAGTTTTTGATTGATAACTATTTCACTTTCAAGTTGCATGTTCTGCCTTTGGATGTTTCCTAAATAGTGTGATTATCACATTCGTCGGTTACCACGGTTTCTGTGAAACTGTCATGCAAGTGAATCTGTAAAAGAGAGACCCATAAACTGTGTGCACACGTTTCGTCAGTAGAATTTCTGCAACGGATTTTGTTGTGCCGCCTAACGTGCTGATTAATTTTCTTGTTGATAGGTATTTGTTATATTTCATAAAAGGGCTGTGTGACAGTGACGAAGTTATTACCTTTGACTGATAGAAGACTGATTTCCTGAGGCTCGTCTGTTTAAATTCAAACGGTCGACGGCATGTGGGTTACATACTTCAACTAAACAATAGTTTTCAACCGTATTCCCGTAAAATCGGTGATTGTACACAACCGTTGATCATTTGTAAATCCTTCGAAAGTGCTGTACGCGCTTCTTTTCTTTTACGGATCTATCCATTAACAACTTGCGATCTTGCAGGCAGAACACGTAAACTGTTATCAAAACCGGTCGGATATGATTATTTGGAACTGGATATACTTAGCGGTTGCTTCATGGAAAATGTTTCCACGAAACTAAACGGGGTATGCCCCGGAAAACAGCATTGATTGCGTGCACTTTATAGCAATTTACATACATTCGTTGCTTTGTTCGTAGCTGTTGTGATCTCCTTATAGCTGATTCCAGAATACAGGCGGTTTGTTCCCATTCCTGTGTTAATCGCACCGCCAGGATAATGTTTTTATGTGTTTACTGTTACCATTTTTTCACTGCAGTACATCTCGCTGGTTAGGAGTTAACAGCGATCGGTTAGGTTAGAGGATTACCACATCCTCTACCATCACGTTACACCCCAGTGAAAATCTATAAATCAAACTCTTGCTTCCAGTCTTAGTTCCCAGCTGTTTTAAGTCATCGGTATACTTCGTATTACTAGGCTACCTACTCCCAGTCGCGGTAGGTGGTTTTGGAATCCGCAACCTTTTCATTGACTGGACGCCATTATCGATGCATTCACATGATTTCTTCTTTGGTTGTACGTAAGTGTTATATTGTTCACGTTTACTCAAACCTTTCATGTAAAAATGTACATTTCTAATCGGCCCATATCCAACAGGAGCAACCCTGCGATTAAGTGCAGATTATTCTGTTACATACAACGTGATCGCGTTGGGACATTTCGCTGATGTATAAATAGCATGTTCGGTCTATCTTTTTCTAGGTCTGAATTGGGTGAGGCTCGTACGCAGAAATCCACAGTTCGGATTCCAGTCTATACAAAATTGGCTTCGGTGAGTATCACTGTGTGTCTAACTTGTATTCAAAATACTCTTCCAGATTAAACTGTATAATATGCGATTGTGGATACATGAACTCAGGATATCATTACACGTTCTTCATTGCTTACGACCTCCGGCCTAGGATTTCTAAGCGTAACAAGCTGTAATGTGACCTGTGCTATGCAACGATACTCAATCTTGACCTGAAAGCCACATCGATTTGTCCAAGCTACTGTACATTCCTCAAGGTGGGTTCGTTTGAACCCAGTGGAAGTTATCGTACGAAGTGTTGGACCGAGGTTCTGCATTTGATACTAATTACTCGCATTACAATTTGGTTTGACTCTCAGGTTGCTATTGCTGAATATTCGTTCATTGACAGTCAGCACGCGAGCCTTTCTATATTAGAAGAAAGTGAACAGCTGTACGTTTGTTCAAACAGCTCTGGTTTCGCAACCCTATGTGAACGCACATTAATCATTAGGTGTTTGGATGTTCATCGACTTTGGTATTTAGGTAGCAAATGTTTATCGATCAGACGACATGACACCATTAGTGCGCAAGTGTTTCACTGTATAGGTCTGAGCATAGGGTTTGGGGAATTTTGATGGATACATGCACTTGTATACTGGAGTGAGTTGATCCGACCGCCATTCTGATTGATCATTTTCTGCCGTTTCGACATCTTCACCCGAATTACAATTAGCTGTTTTTTGTCGCATCTGAACTTTGATCTTAGAATCGACTGCTTATCTCCTACACATCCTGGGCCTTTGATTTAAGAGTATGATTGGCTGCTCTATGCTGTTGTCGAACTTTGACTCTGAATCTGATTGGTTGGTCCTTATCCTTCGAATGGGTGGGTCATTATTTTTGAAACTTGATCCAACTGAATGCCTGTTGTCCAATTTTGATCACCGGTACGATCTGTTCAAACTGCTCCGTTCGGCTTGACGTCGTTTACATCTCCTTAAGTTTTTGGTTCGTATTGTCCACTTCCATGTGGTTGTTCGTTGACCAAGCTGATGAGTACTAAACCTCGAGAAAATCTCCTCCGCGTCTGGTGTGTGTCTGACTAAGAACTTCTGCGGTGCTCATGTTGAAGGTGTGTCCAGTTTGATCCTAGTGGACGGAGTTCAAAGAGAATTGATTGAGCCTCTTGATAATCAATTCATGTTGAAATCTCCCTACGGTTTGACCGATATAATGTTGTCCGCAGTTATTGCATTGAACTTTGTCTATAACGTTTCTTCTATCAGTGAGTTTGAGTTGTTTCCTCGGTTTTGATAGTAATTTTCATGATGTTGTTGGCTTGTGCGCTAGCATGATACCATGTGGTTTCAGAAATCTTTGGATCATTTGTGGTGTGGATTCGATGTATGACAATACACTACTGAAACTCAAACCAATTTTTAATGCAAGTAAGTAGTATCAAATGCATAACCTCGGTCCAACACTTCCTACGATAACTTCCACTGGGTTCAAACGAATCCACCTTGAGGAATGTACAGTAGATTGGACAAATCGATGTGACTTTCAGGTCAAGACTGAGTATCGTTGCATAGCACAGGTTATATTACAGCTTGTTACGCTTAGAAATCCTAGGCCGGAGGTCGTAAACAATGAAGAACGTGTAATGATACCCTGAGTTCATGTTATATTGTTTTATTGTGTCGTGGTAACTGCGCGTTTACTGGAGACAGCCGACGTTAGCGGTTTCTAATCTTAAAAGTACATCTAGATAGTCCGACAAAAAAGATAGTAGGAACTTGCATGACCCGAAATTATCAATAGCTGATAACCGTACATTATGAAACCACGTAGCCAACTAATGCTTAAACGCTTGGAGATGCACTGTCTCCAATGTTCTGGGGCCTACGTGAACTGGTCGTCACTATATATTATGAGCGGTTGCAAGGAACGTTGAGATTTCAGGCAGAGGTTATCTGATTTGTAAACTGGGGTAACTTCCGAGTTGTGGATAAGTGCTTGCTTTGTCATGCTCGATTATAACGGTGTGTTTTACTCAAGTTTTTAAGGTTTAACTATCAGTGAGTCAAGTAGGTTAACATGTATTCCTTAACCACAAACTGACTTTACCCGCTAACATAAGGCCGCCAGTCTTCTGGTGTGCACACGGTGGGATCATCCAGGGGTAGCAAACTTCACAGAAGGCTGTAAGCTAGTAGTGTAAAAGGGAAGGAATATAAGTTAGCTTGGGCCCAACTATCCAGTAGTTCATAAGAATAAGTTATTCAAACAAGCAACAACATGACGTTTTTGCTGCGATGCATTTGCCTATTTGTGACCTTTATCAATCCAGTTTTTCCATAACTGATGTTTGTTGAAATGACATTTTTTATTTTGGCCTACATTTCACCACTTGCTTCGATTGATGATTAATGAATCCGCAGACATGTGTGCATCAATCTTTACGACAGCTGACATTATCAGTTCATCACTGAACTAACTATGTCTCAGTCAAACTGTTCCATTTAAATTACAGTGCTTTTACGTGGCTAAATTTAGGACATCTCTGGTGTGGTCTCGCTTGGTTTGACTTGCTTTAAGTCTGCGCATACATTATTCGCTGCTTGTTTGAAGATCATTCAAGTTATGTCGGATTGTTGGCTAACTGCCTAAATAGTCCGAAGAAACAACGCATAATGTTCTCTGTGCACCGAAATCACTGTCTAGTGTTGGTTACATGTACTGTCCAACCTGCCCTCATCATTCTTTGTCTCATTCTTGTCAGTCACTTGCCAACAACCGATTCATCATCATCATAGGCAGCAATACATCAGTGGTTTACATTGATGCTTAACCGTCACACAACTACGAAGGAAAAAAACCCTATATAGAAAGAGAAAAGAAAAAAGGAAGTGGACGGGAAGAGGACCTAACTATTGAAAATAGTTACGTCTATATTCAAACATACAACATCAAGGCGCCTACACCTTGCAAACAGAAAAACCGAGTTATAATTGAAAGTAAGGCATCATCAGCAAGACAGCTTCCTTATGGCGTCATTAAGTGCACTCACTCCACAGGTAATTCGGCCAAGCAACGACAACATTCACGCCACTTAGCTCGGTTGATCACCATCTCACCTATTGATGCTGGTTTAGCCGTTTTTTGAACTATTTAGAACAAAATAGGACTTTGACGTCCAGTTCGTTTTTGATTTCCAGATCCTTTAGTTTTATTACAGAAATTGTTTTCAAGCTCTGTTTGCTGTGTAATTTACGTGGACCGAGTGTGTTTTACTCCTCCAGAGTAGACCATCTAGTTTTTCATTTTTCTCTTGTTTCGACGTTGTCAGTACATGTGCATTTGGCATCTGTCAGATCGATCCGATAGACTGCCACACAACTGATCTGTTAATCGTCAACCTTCGCATGTCTGAAGAGACCAAAAAGCCCACATATGTACGCAAAGCACATTATCACCATATACACGTTTCTATTTTTGATTTTGATATATTGGTTGTCCAGCAATCAGAACCTTATTATTGGACTTCGATTGTATTACCGAATAATTCTCGGTATGTGTGCGTTTAATCGGCGATTCATTTTCTCATTCATCAATGTCAGATGGTTATGGTTAAATTTTCATCTTGATGTTTTCATTTTTGCTTGACCTTATCAGGCAGAGTTATAGCAGGTTGAAGATTCGAATCTACGTTCCATGTGTTTTGAATTAAAGCACCTATTCGTTTGTTCTAAGAGAATTACTTGTGGTGGGAATGGATGAACATGTCAGTCATCAACTGATGGACACACCTCTTAACATTTGCGACTTGAATTGGTTGTTCCCTCTGTGCACAATCATAAATCTAGTACATTCCGAATAAATTTGGATGGACGTCGATCAGATTGCTAATCGATGAAAATTTCGTGCTGAACTCCACAACCTTTCTTTCGTGTTAAACTCAACTGGCATCAGTTTTCTGGGCTACCATTGCGTAGTCGGTGGCTTTGCTCGTCGTATATAGCAGGATTGTCCCTAATTCATCTAGAAACGACTAGGCAACGTGAAAGTTTCTCGCGACTGATGAGTACTGAGCGTTTCGCTGTAATAATTCGGTCAGGTCCAATGTATGCTCAGTGGGGCAGAAATTATTATGCTCATCTGATATGCACACGGACCGGTGTTCAACTGCCGGTCGAGGCAATGTTGTACACCGTTGGTGAGCTCTCTGAAGAGCGAAATCCACTACTGTTGCAGCCCTTTCATCTGCAAGAAACACCTCTTCAGTAGGGTAGGAGATTTTGTTCAAGAACAGTATGTTAGTGTGACACGTTGAGTAATATAACGTTATTTTTTTAAGAACCATTAGAAGCGACGTGAGCTCATGAGTAGTACCTTTTCTCATGAGGGCTGTTATTGACATTACATTACCGTGGATCCTATAAAATGAAGTGTACTGTCAAGTGATCTGGGCTTATAGCTTAGATCGATTGCACAGTATGCGGTAATGAAGGATCGTATGTCACGGTAAACAATTATGATGACTACGTGTCGTTCGACATGTGAAACAGCAAAGTAATCTGCACTACCAGATTCATTATTTGTCATTGTACATCGGCACGACATCACATTGTTAAGATATTGTCAGATTGTCCAGGTATTAGTTGATACCAGTCGATATTGCTCCGGATCCGGCAGCTTATAATTAACAGAACTACACTACGACCTCTGTCTTATGTGGTAGCCAACCTGAAAAAATGCAGCGTGAGATAGAAAATCATGTCGTTCATTTGGTTTCTCTTTTAGCGTGTTCCAAAAATTTGTTATAAATGACTTCCTTTCCAGTTTCCAGCGGAATGGTCTGTAGTTCATTTCTCAGTCGTGTCACTGCAGTCACAAGTGGGTATCTGGTATTCCATTTACTTTCCCGACCTATACTGCTACCTTGGCGAGGTGGTCGGACTTGTGTACTGTTTTGATCCGGCGGGCTATGCTGACTAGGACTCCGGTCCTTCCAGGTGCAACCTTGTCAGACAGGCCAAGGGGGAGCAGTCAGACGAAAAGCAAGTGCACCCACAGGGTTGTATATCGCACTACTGATCGCCTAGGAGTGCTTAGGTAGTGAGGTACGATCCTATGGGCATACAGCA
>JTDE01021170.1:15787-28453 GCA_014338405.1 Paragonimus skrjabini miyazakii | reverse complement strand
CAATTTTCGCTGAATACCAGGTATCTATCAGTCACTTCTTTGCGTTCGTCCCTGTAACTCATCCGGTTTGGTACCGTTTTGTCGTGTTTGGCATGTTGTTCATCAGCAGCATTAAAATAGGCGCAGTAAGTTTCATCATTGCTGGAACAACTCAGTGTTAATATACAAGAATGAGGGCAATACTTTTCAAGGCAACTTCATACTGATGGTTGAATCTGTAGTTGTCGTTGTTCTGACTCGTACAATGTAGACTACATTGTCCACTCTTGGCCCAAACCTGGATTTCAAACCATCGATTTACTGATGCCCCCATTCATGTGGCAAACGGCTTTCTGAATGTCGCCTGTGACCGCACGGTTAAACTCATTCCTGGTCGGCTTCATTGTTTCGATTTGAAATTTTCAACGAACAGACGTTGTTTACTTCAATCCTTACTAGGGACAATGTGCATCCACACAGATAAATGGAATTATTACATAGTTAATTTGGTTTAACATGACTACACGGGGTGCGCATGTCTAACTTTGAGTCTGATTGCCGCATTTTTCTTATCAAAATATATTATTATTATTGTTATTAGTATTATCATCTCCAATAATCAAGCATCTTCGCACATTAGCAACGCTTTGTTATGCACACGTTATAATATGATTATTTTATTTGTATCAATCTTGAAAGTAGTTTTTGTCCGTTACTTGCATGTGATTAAATATACAGTGGTTTGCGAAAAATTCCTTATCTGATGTGATTATGAAATCGCTTTATTTTTCCTAATCAACCGAAGCTCCTGCACTATACATATCTACGTACCCACTCTAACAACATCAAGACTATTTACTGGTATGTTATTCTCTCATCGCCAGCCTGTGCACCTTCAATTTAACGTCCGACTTGCTCTTCTCTTATAGTTTCTCTTTAATAACAAAATTTGTATAGGTTCTGCTTATGCCACTTTAGAGGTTTACATTTTATCAATTCATCTCGTCAATTATAAATTATGAGATTTCGTTGTTCAGGTTAGATTAAATATCTGCCTTCTTCAGCGTAGTCTTGAACACGACTTCATCACATTAGTCATTTGTTATGCAAAATATCTATGTTCTGATTCGTGATGAAACCAGCACAACAATTGCTGAATTACCGAAGCGAAACGACTTCTGCGAACGTTTTATTTTGGTCGTTCAAAAAGCGAGCAAGGTATGGTCTAAAAATGAACCCGTCTATGTCGACTAAATTTGTCAGCATAGGGACAAACGCCAAGTATCAATATGTGCATAAAAATGTCATAGACCTTCACTGTTATCGCTAACTCCTTATGAAGGGCATTGAAAATAACGAGGAAACAGTATTGCAGTGCTGAAGAATTGAAACGTATACAAACTTTACTGTCAGCTCCTGAGGAGTTGATAAGTCTGTCACTAATTGATCATTAAATGTCTATGTTCGATACAGAATGAATGTGTTAAGAAGATACGTAAATACTTTGTATCGTTATCCCTATATTTGATGACTAATAGAACTGGTAATAAAAGCAATGAGACGATCGCCTTTTAGCAAATGAAAACGACATTTTATAGGATCAAGAAATGAATGTCGAGATGAAAATCTGAGGAAAAATTTGCGGAAACTGTCATCCAACTTTGGCTGAGTTAATTTTCCTCCGTCGCTTGCTGAGTCTACGAACTGCGTGTCAATCTTGGAAAGCGTAACAGATGTGTAAACTGAAAAACAACCTGGAGAAAGAATACTACTTCGTACGATTCAGACGTTTTTGGCTATGAACGTAGATGTTTGATGTTTGCATTGTTCAGACTGCAGATGGTTCGTGAAGTAGTCAGGTAGCCAGATTAGACATCCAATACAAGACAAATAAGTCGTATTTTTGTAACAAATGTTGAATTGGAGGTGCAGTTACAGCACGTGTTCCAACGTTAACGTTGCAATAAACTACAGCTTTACGACCGTTATCTTTTTAAAAAATCTTTCAGGTTTATAGAAAAACAGAAATCGGTTGAATGGATCATTGTCTTTTTCTCTATACGTGTGATGTTGACAATTTTGGTCAACTGTGTGTTATGACATCTAAGCACTTGGTATAATTTCATTAAGGGTTTCTAGCCTCTGTTTAGGTTTATTATGACTAATTGTCGTTAAAAGCAGTGAACTGACGAGTACGAAGTACCTAATTGGCCGAAAGCCACTTGGTATTGTCACGTTTGATTTTACAACTGACACTGTTTACTTCGTATTTATCTGTACTTGTTTCATATTCGTAGATTTATGTTTTTTTTTCGTTTCCGTAGAATTCTTTGCTTGCATCATTTGTTGCGGGAACAAAGCTGAAACGTGGTGGTAGCTTCCGTGGCAGCGTTAAGAAACCTAAAAGGTTTCATTCTCAGCCGGATGACCTATCATCAGCTACAACTCGTGCGGAATCTGACGAGTATGTTGAACTGACATTAAGTTTGCCAGATTCGAGTTCTGCCGAACGTCTGGCCTATCAGCTTTGTTCCGTTCGAAACTACGCTATCGGGATTTCCAATGGTTCGCCAGCTGGAGCTGTTTGTGCTGCTACCGCGAACGGGGAGAAGACGGCACCGTTTTCTCGTATGAAACAGCAACTAAGGGATTCGTGAGTTCCCGGCTGTTTTGTCAACTTTTCTAGTGGAGGCTTTTTTTTTCTTGAGCTCTAGGTTGCGGATTCTCACCCCGTAGAATTTTAGGTGACATTTGAAATATCATTTTCAATCTGAGTTACTGTATGCGTGCTTGCACACTTTAATCTGTAAGTTGATTCAACCGGTTTTATGTTTTACGAAACGCTTTGCCCAATGTAGCAGTGGGGTGCGTAACTGCTCCGTTCGACATCCTAGAGTACCTTAATACAGTTTTACTAGTAAGCCATTATGTTTCACAATTGCCTCCCTGGCCAGGACCTTTCGGTCTCACGGCATCCGTGACTGCAGTTGCAACTCGATTGTTTTTTTTTAATCTGTGCACTCTTCACAGGAGCAATAACCACCTATTGCATGCCTCGTTGATTTTTACAGGTGAACCGGTGCTTTTGGCACATTCTATCACGAAATTCATCTATCTGTGACATCTGTTATTTCTCAACAGTAGATAACAATCATATCGGTGCATTCGCTTAGTATTGTCTTGGTTTCTACACCTTAATCCAAGGTGGATTGTTGCGTTTTAAATGGAATATGTTCTGCATATTCTTTTTACTTTCAGGCTCATTAATCAAACCACATGTTGAGTAACATTTACACATCGCCCGCTTGCTGATCGTAGTTAGGTTTGGTTTTCACTGTGGCTTGTACCCAGAAGAACATAGTTCACGGAATCTGAGACGGATAGTATGAAGGTATTCCGTTGGTTCAGCGCGGCTGTCAAGATACCACAATACTGGCTCGACTGTTGAACCCAACAGTACATCAATTTTCTACTGGCTCCTCTCTGTCTAGCGTGAAGGAACGAACCAACTCACTGATGGTTTCTTCACCTCTAACCCGTGGGACAGTTGTACGAAATGCCTTTAACGGCTTACTAGCTACAACTCACATCATGAGCCAGCTGATGTGCGTTGTGCTGATGTTCATTATTAACTAATTCATTGGTTAAACCACAACGAGTTAAAACCAGAAGAGTTATCGGTTTCGCGACATTTTGACCCTCTCGGAGAGCCTCTATCGTGCGTTCTAAATCGGGAACGTTACATTCTACATGCTTCAATTGAGGCTATCATCAACTGGCACGTGGTTACTGTCAAACGAGTACTTTTGTTCACAGACTTAGATGATCAGATCGTGTTCTAAGGATAATAGCTAGTCGTCTGCCACACCGAACACTCTGCCAACACTTCGGGCGACTGATACAAGGTCCGAGATGAGCAGATGATGTCCTGGCGTAGAGAAGTGAAATCGCTCATCGAAATGGATGGCGACTGTAGGCCGGGTTCGTCTCCCAGGCTGGGATCCTCGCAAATCACGGAGTCGGTAGTTGGAGACGTTAGGTGAGATGACGGCTACTCCAGTCCAGTGACATGAATGTTGTCGTTGTTTGGTCGAGTTGTCTGTAAAGCGAGTTCATGTACTGACATGGGGCAATGAAAGCTGTAAAGGAGTTGTCTTGTTAATTACACCTTACTTTCACTTACAGCTTGGTTGTTCGGTTACAAGGAGTAGGTATCTTGATGTTGAGTTTTTGAATAAAAACGACTTTTTTAGTGGTTAGGTTTCTTCCCGTCACTTTCTCTTTCCTTTTCTCTTTCTATACCATATTTGCTTTTTTTCGTGGTTGTGTGGTAGTTAAACACCAGTGAAAACGACTGATATATTGCTGTCTGTGGTGAATATTATAGACAGGATGGCATGTGCCGTGAACGTAGAATGTAAGATAATTGGTAAAATAAATCAATGTTGATGGCGATGTTGCATTGGTGTATTGCTAGATCTGAGAAGGGATCCAATATTGAGTAGTTCGTTCTTATTCAGAATTGATTCACTAATGATGTAGGCGTTTTCAGTTCTACGCAAACATTCTACTTGACCAATCGGTACGATCTTATTTACACACAAGTTCGCATCTTCCGTTATCACTACCGATCATAATGACTGCTGAACGTTGAACCTTACATATAGGCAGCTGTTCACTGCATTCTGTTCAGGTAGAAAGTGATATGACTTATGCAGTAATACAGTGATCCACTAGATCGGGGCGCACACGGTCCGAATCCGAGTTGTTGACAAATCGACTGTACGGAAATGGAGATACTTATTCGTTGAAGTTTTAGCTAAAGGTGTGCTGTCCAAGAAGGATGGTTTGTTGTTCCATAATTACACCTGCACTGCTTAGTAAGTAACATATAAGCGATTCGCGAAATTGTCCTAGGTAATAGAGACCATTTTTCATTTCGAAACTGCAATTCGTGCTCAGCTGGAGGTAACCGTTTACTGACGTTTTTCAACTTTGGAGCAATAGCGTATGCTAACCGGTGTATGTATTTTATTAACTGTCCGCAAATGCGTTTGGGCCTTTATCTGTGTAAATAGTTGGGTATGCGATCTAAGCTGATGCGACGAAATGTCTGTTCAGTTCGGACATGTAGGTTTTTTTACTAATTGTGCATCACTCCTTTGTCTTCTTATATCTTCAGCCTATGGTTGCATTTTTTTCCGTTGTTGTATGATTGTTAGACATTATTGTCTATCACTGTTTGCTTTTCTCTTGTTTGCTAAAATTTTTCAATTTCAACCCTGCATTAGGACAAATCAAGGCGTTGTTTACTGTCACGCGATTCTCTTTGTGAATCATAATGTTGCTCACAGTCTCAGTTGCTACGATTGTATACTCACTATGAACACACAATCGATTACTTACGTTGTTTTCAAGGCAGCTACACTTGTATAGACTTGTTCTTACCTGTTATATTGAGGGTTGTAGCTGCACTTTGTTGACACTATCTAATCATTATCCATTCCTGGAACACGCGCGATTATAAAACATAGCTATTCGTGACATGTATGTCTTTATGCTAACTCTGATTTACCGTTTTCCGTAGCCATGAGGATGACCATAGTGTATTTGGTTTCAGCTTGCTGCACTCAAAGGCGGTGTAAGAATTATTTAACTGAAAGACCTGTTTCTTGAGACTTTTTTCAGCTGATTGTGGGAGATCCTCATTAGCTCTGTCCTTCTTCTGAAACAGCTTCTAGTCGTTGTTTACCTATGCTTGATACACTCTTGAACAGTAGGCAATCTGTTCCGTAGCTCACTTTTTTTAAATGTGTTTACCAGATTTTGACTCAAATTTAAGTGGGACTACTTAGTGATCACTTGTAACGAATGAAAGTCTGTCATCGTTTATTGGAATATCCATTGTTTTAGACTCCGACGCATAAAGCGAGTTTTCTCGAAGAAAAAAGGCGCCAAAGCAAGCAGTCAGGCTGATTTGGTGGAAGATGAAACCCCAGAACTGCTGACATGCAAATCTGAGTTGTCACAAAAGGTAGAGCACCCGTCAACACAAAACACATCGGTGCTGCCTAGCAGCCATAATACCACCAACCTATCTTCTGAGTTTTCTAACATTCCGAGTGGGGATTCAACCCGCGTTGACCGACCACCTTTCCAAAAACCTGAACTCATCTCGACCGACGTGATGCTCGATACCGCGGCTGCCGGTGAGGCTGAAGTTGATTTGACGGAATGTGATGATCGATATCTGAAGTAAGTCATTCGTTAACTCATTCCCTTTCATATTGGCTGCCTCTGTTTCTTTGTTCTCACGACATATTGGGGGACATTATGACTCGGAAACTTTGGAATCATTCCTCTCCGCTATTACTGTGGGCAGTGAGACAAGTTTATCTCGTTTACATTTTCACATTAGTTCACGATACATTGAAACTCTCATTGGCAAAGACCTACTTTGTTCGTCTCCAATGTTTTTCTTTGAAGGGAATTAGAACGACCACTCAACAATTTACGGTTATTACCTTTGTCTTGAGGCTGAAGTCCTCGTTTCACCACTGTATGTTTGCGGAACGATCATCCTCGTTACGTTTTTGCTGTTGTTGGCTTCTTTGTTCATATCCCCCCTAAGTACTGCAGAAGTTAATTTGGAAGTTTCTCGTGTTATTGGTTATTTGGTACTGATGAGCCAATACGGAATCTACCAGTGTTCGTCTTCTAACGGTTTTGTTCCAACATCTTCGATATGTTGTCTTCTCAGGTCTTAATTCTATTCTTGTTCGATTCCAGTGCATCCAGAACTGTACGGTTCCGTGTGTTGCTCGCTGGTCTACTGTAGGTCCTACTTCTGCGTGATCTATACTAAAGTGTTTGATGTCCGAAATAGCTGACCAGTAGCTGCCAGTCGTTCACTTCCTTTAGAAGACTATGCGAACTAGGGATTTTTGTCTCCTGGTTGGAAGTTAAAGATTATGATGGCTCGCAACAACTATAACTCCGCAGGGTCTAGCTGAATAAGAGTCAGGTAAACTCTCAAGTGCTGAATTATGTAACGCGTTTGACACCGCTCCACTCACGGATATACTACTAGCAAATGGAGATGTCACGGAACGAAAGTTCACTCGAACCTGTTCGCAAATATGTACACGACTATGTTTTGTAGGTCTGATCGAAATGTCCTCCTGAAACAGTTGTATACGGTATTATTACACAGGGCATCGTTGAGAAGTGAATGATGAACCCTCACCAAATAATCGTGTGGTAATCGCATGAAGACATTTTAGTAAATCCGATACTGCTGTGTTGTTGATCAAAATACGGGAGAGTCTTCCGGTGAACAGTTCCCCTGCTGCAGCACCTTGGGGCAAGATATTGTCAGTTTATCATCGAAGAAAGCAGTACCCCTGATGTTTCAGAAGAAGGTTACTAAATACTGGTCGAACACACCATTTGTCGAGTACGTGAGTTTCTCGTAAGGTAGTTACCACATAGTTGGAGAGGGTCAGTAGAAAAATATGAATTGCGGGAATGAATGTTTTATCTTGCGTATAGTTGGTGAACACTTGTCAACTTGAAGTGGGCTAGTGAACCACAGGCGGTTCCAAATACGCACCTGGTGTCCGGTATCATTTGGACATAATGAGACTCAGAGGCATGCCGGTTAGCCAAATGATAGTTCTAAAGGAAAACGAAAGCCTTATCTCTCGGAAACGCGAAATAATTTCACTGTCTACACACTAATTCGGCGTATGTTATTTCAATCGTCTTCAGTGAATTGTGTTTGCGCCATTGACAACCACATTTTCCCAATACAAGTCTACAATGATAACTAAACGTTCCTAGGAAAAGTCGAAGTAATAAAAACACATTTCACTTTAGTGGGCGAAAGTCTGGGTCATAATCTGTAAATTGTAGTTTTCATTTACTCACTGGTTGTCTGTTTTCATGGGTCTACGGTATAATACCAGTCGGCTTGGGATGTAGACTTGTGAGTAAATATCATGAGACAATACGCTGTTCGATTCTTTCTATTTTTTCGAATAGTATTCTGGTTGAAATACTTCAGAAATGTACGAATCTTGAAGGGAGAAGTTTGGATCAATATCATCACTTCACTCATGCAATAGAGATAGGCTTATCAAATGATGGGACGAATTGGCGATTAACGGCACGTTAAACTGATGGACACATAAGTCTGTGCTGAGTTATTTTCGAACTTTTTCTTGCAATCAGTTCACGCAAAAGTCAGATAGTGGGCTACCAGTAATCTTTAAGAAATGGCGGTCATCATCGAAACATACCATGTGTATTGCCGCGGGCAAGTCTGTTTAATATAGAATATCCAAGCTCTTTCACCAATCTGGTTTTCACGATAGTTTGTGGATGAGAGCGGGTTGTTTCTATCGCCAGCCAAAATCCAGCGTTGTGTAATAGTTTCCGAAATTGACTAACCAACACAATCGTTTTTTATCCAACGAATGCATTGGTCTGCGCTATCTTTCATTCAGATGTTTCTATCTTATTCACACAAAGAATCTTGTAACGCTCAGCTGTTCACATGAGGAATGAGAGGGTTTCACCTTATAAACTACTGCTTTAAAAAAAAAAATAATTTTTCCGCAGCGGTGTTAGTGTTGTTACTCACAATCCCAACAGCTGTAGCTCCGCAATTGTGGAATTAAAAAGTTCCAGATAAGAATGGGTTGTTGTCAATGAGCTCACTGATCCTGAATGGGGGGTAAATATAGGTGTACGAATTGGCAAGTGTGTAATGAAACACAAACATTAGTCGATTTGTTTTCTGAATAATGTTTAGGAAAGAATAAATCAGTCAGCAAGGCGCTGGTAGTAGTGTTTCTGATTTGCAAAATTTCTAATGTACATCGGATTCTGCAGACACTTCCTCGCGGCCAGTTCAATCCGGGCACATTTTCCGTATGGACAACTCATCCTTGACTTAGATCGTTTAAGAACAAAACTTTTCCCGTAGCGTTAAACTTTATAATCGTGATTTCAGAATCAAGTGCTGTCGTTCAATCATTTCGCAGTCGATGTGCCTGAGAGGCATTTTCCATTATGGTAAGTCTTATTCACACTAGTCCTATGAACTGGATATGAAACTTTGGTAATGTTAACTTCCCAACACATTTGCACAGTGTTCCTCTGAATTTTGGATCGTACTTAAGTGAGCACAGCTGACTAAACAGATGCTTCATGGAAACCTAACTAAAATCTGTTTTTAATACTGTGTCGTACACTTCTTATGCAGTATCGACGAAACTGTCGGGAAAGGTTATCGTTTGAATTTTTGGCTCACAATGTTTTGATGAAGTTTCACATTTCTCCGTGACGACTGTCAGTCAGTGCATGTACTGTCCTTGGAAGGATTTTTTAGGGCCAAATGTTTGCCCACGGTTTATTGTTTCTAGAAATTTGTTTGATAACGGTTTTCAAGGTAACGTCTTTAGTTGTAGTGAAAACTGGACGTTTGAAAATTTTCAGCTGAACAATTGTAATCAAATAGAGTTGTTTTAAACCCATTCTGGTTTGTGTACATTGGTTTAATCAACATGATCAGCTCCGTCAACGCGCTTCCTGCACAAGGTTTGAGGTCTCGGTATCACAGCGGATTTGTGTAGTTAAGTGAATACAGTGTGCATTGCAACATCAGACAGCGAACCACGTTAAGATGATAAATTATCGACGCGAACTGTTGACAGTTGTGGTTTACTCATTACGAGTTGTTCATAAACACCACCTAACAATTACTGCGTTGCCGACAATATGTTGAACACACTGAAACCCATAGGCAGAACACACCAATCTGAACTTAGGGTTTTTATAAAGGACAGACTGCAGAGGATTCGTTCGAAATCGGCCAGGCCCGGAATGCCAGTGTGCGCAGATTCATCGAACTTCAGTCAAGCACCTTTTTTTTCATCCTTTACATCCAAATGTTTATATTTACTATCTGACGCCGTGCGCTTGTCACAGGCCATTTTTAGGGACCCGGCTTTGCACAAATGAAGGCGAATGTGTGCATATTCAAATGCTTGATAAAAACGAAGTCAGTTTGATGGAAAGCGAGGAGAACCATATACCACACTGCAATGAGTTCAGGGCAGTTTGACAAAGACCTTTTCCAACCATGATTAGGTTCGAAGCCCATCTAGCACTGTTCACATTGTGTAAATAAGGATAACCCGTTGGTCTAGGCTTCAGTTATCAGACTGTTGGCGTATTCTGCGATTAGGTTGTGTTCACCTGCTTGTTTAGGTTTTATGCAGCAGGTCATATTATACACACTGGTCAATCGATAGCAAAATTTGATCTGGACAAATGGAGCGGTAACGATTATGACGTTAATGCGTTTAAAGCAGCTGTTTCTCATTCGTTCTTTGGACAGACTATAACGGTTAACGACCTTCAGAACGGTACACCTTATTTGCAGTTAGTTCGGTAAACTCAGGTATTCACCTGCAAGTTAGTTTGGCAAAGTTCTGAGTAGACGATTGTGCTACTAAAAAATCAAGCTGCACAAATGTTTGTTCGCGCGTTAGTTTTAAAGGAAATTGATTGGTAAAAACGACTAAATTCTGTGCTGTGGGTTCGAGCAAAAATACTCCGGCAGCCCGTAATTCTGGAAGACATTCTCTTTTCTGGTGAAGGTATTGTCTGTATCTCTGATGGAGTGAGTATAAACTTCCGGTTCGGTGAACGCAAAAACAACTATGCGTTATAACAGGAAGAAACCAGAGCTTCAAACCCAGAGTTTTCATGTTTGATTCGATAAGTTTAGCACTACTTGAAAAGAATACGAATATACCACAAATAGTATAATGTCCGTGAAACTTCTTACCGGATTTTTCTCGTACCTTACGACCTGAAAGACGAATTTGGACCTATTTCTAAAAGAAACTGTTGTAAAAAATCAGTGTTCTGATTGAATTCGAACCACCGACAGAAAGAACACTCTTAGATGCAGCAAGCGCACTATTATCGGAGCTACTTGTTTCCAACAAGTTGGTATTTCAGCTCATCGTACAAAGTCTATTCCATCGTGATGAAATCATCCGGTTTTGCAGCTGTGGCCTTGCCAATTGGCCTTCAAGTTAACTTGATTGATTTACGTTAAGTTGGCTTCCATAGAATAGAGTAAATCCAATGGTTAACAATCTACAATCCATTTCTATCAGCAGACTGAACGAGAAAATGATCACTAGCTTTCGAGTTACTGCTAGTGAGCACGTCAACAATATCAATGTGTAAGTCTTCCGGTGTCTCCAAGATGAAAGTGACAAGTCTGGTGATTGTTTTAAGACTGATGTTTCTCTGAGCCATTGAACTAGCTTTTTTAGGGGATATAAAATGCCACCTACCAACCTTTTTCCAACTGTACTCCTTCTAAGCTTCAATGTCGGTAGGTCCAGTTTCAACATTCCAGGTACATTTTTAGCCGTGACTGCACAATTTGTCGAGTGGCTAAAATTACCTACCTTAAGGTTCCGAAGGTCTGTCTCACAAGCGGATGTGGAAAGCTTCCCATCAAAAAGAGAGCAATTGACACGACTTTGACAGCGGCTGTGCATGACTGCACCATGTGGCGTCGAATGGATCGTAGATTCGTTCCATCTAATCAGGTGGGGAGAATAATAAAAAGTGGTATTTTCAATGAATAGACGTGAACCCATAATAAATTATTCTAAGCACCCCGTGAAACACATGTTTGAAATATCAAATCCTTTATACGTTGTTTCCTAATGAACATTAGAAAGGATTTACTAACTTCGATTCATTGCACGACAGACTGCTTCAGTCTATTTACGACCGCGTTCTTTCACATATGGAAAACTCATATCTAGTGAGCGTGATTTCTGTGAATTCATGTTATTTGTCTGTTGTCCGGCATACTCGGTTTTGTCCCTTTCGTTGGCAACTTTAGGAAACTTGGTCTGGTCTGCAAAAATATATTTCAATTTCTCGATGTAATCGTTTCTATTCAGGATGACGATTCCAGTTCCTTTTTCTAATCTATTGAGAAGGATATCGGGATTCTGTTGAAGCATCTTCAACGAATCCATGATCACTAAGTGTATTAAGTCATTAAAGGATGAAAAGCTGATAACCCCTGCGACTTATGAACAACTACGTTCACAGGGTTCTCCCATACACCGTCACTATGGACTACCAAAAGTCCACAAACCTGGTATGCCGGTTATTCTAATACTTGATATGATGAATTCGCCTTGCCACTCAACGACAGTGGTTAGTGAAACTGCTTGAACTCGTCCGAAAACTGATTGCCTCGCTCAGTCTGAATTTGTCGAATGCATACAGAACGTTAACGTAAATTCACAGGAATCATGCTCATTTGATGTAGTGTCGTTATTCACGAACGCGCCGCTGCTGTAAACCGTCAATTTTATTTGTGACTACGTGTCTGAGACCGGAATCGATATTGGTTTACTACCATTAACATTGAAAGAGCTTCTGCTCCGTTGCACATTTGATGTACAATTGCTGTTCATCGGTGTGC
Organism: Paragonimus skrjabini miyazakii; assembly: GCA_014338405.1. Taxonomy (NCBI): domain Eukaryota; kingdom Metazoa; phylum Platyhelminthes; class Trematoda; order Plagiorchiida; family Troglotrematidae; genus Paragonimus; species Paragonimus skrjabini miyazakii. The sequence continues at coordinate 15,939 of JTDE01021170.1, read as the reverse complement.
TCTATCAGAAAACGGATGGCGTAGCAATGGGATCTCCACTCGGACCTCTCCTGGCCGATGTATTCGTGGGAAAACTTGCACGCATTGCGTTTCAATCCACTATCAGTCAGTTCAGTCAATACCATCTATACGTAGACGATATATTTATCGTA
>JTDE01021170.1:0-15687 GCA_014338405.1 Paragonimus skrjabini miyazakii | reverse complement strand
CGGATACTAATATGCACACAGTACTCGATATATTCAATCGCCCCCATCGGTCAATTAAGTTTACACTGGAGGAGGGGACTGGAAACGAGATATCCTTCCTAGATGTTCGTTTGCGTTGACGAATAGACGGAATTATTCAACTCAGAATTCATCGTAGAAATGCATGGACAGGTCAGTTCACAAACTTTCACAGTTTCGTACCCCTAAAACAAAACAGAAATCCAGTGCGCTACCTGACTGATAGGGCGTACCCTGAAGTGATTTCCATCGGAGTTTTATTTGGCTCTATGGTCTCCTGAACAGTATCAATCCACTTTACAACAAAATTCATTGTGCGTGTTACGTCCACCATAGGGATGTATCACGTATACAACACTTCAAGGAAACACATTAGTCAACCTTTCATCCTTATTCGTGAGTCATTCCCTTAACCTGTTGGTCTAAGTCGCAATGCTCAAAACGTGGCCTTATGTGCACAGTATGTATCAAAGTTGTTCTTCAATTCACCTGTTAGTTTGTTAAGCATGAAAATGAATATTCTCATGAGCCACACCTGTCTCACTTCCACTGCTTTGTTCTTATGTGAATTTCTTTAAGCTTTGAAGTTTGTCGAGAATCAGAAAATCACGACATATTCGTCCAAACTACAAAGTTTAACAGAACCCGTTCACATCAGTGTTAATGCAGGCAGAATGAAAACACGTCGGGGCAGCGTGTTCGCATAGAACTCGAATGTGTGTTCACCTCCGGTTAACCGCATACTCGTCACACGCTGCGCTCCATTACAATTCGTACGTTTAACCGACCGGTTACAACCTACACCTCAATAAAATAATGTTCATCTGTCACAAATTCTTCTGTTTAGCTGCTTTACGTACGTTATAGTCATTTTATTTGCTTTGGTCCTCTCGATCAGAAGTGCCGACACATGTTCCTTTCTGCTTGTGTATTTACATAGAACACAAATTTTTAAATATATACCATACTACTTATAAGTAAGCTTTTGATCATTCTTGGGCACAGGAAATTTCCACTGGGTTCCCTATCCGTCATTCCTTACCTCATTCACTGACAAGTTTCTCAATTCGTTTTTGCTCTCCGGATGCTATTTAACATTAGTTGTGCAATGTTAATTTTATCGTGGTTTTTCTTTCTTCGGTTAGGTCACTGCTGTACACACCCTCTTCGACTCTATATGGTTCAGCTACCGCAAACATATCCACCTCTGCTCCCAAAGTTTCTCCCTCCTCACCGACAAAACCCACTTACTTGATGGGTATCAAGCCGACTGTGGTCTCACCGTTTGTTCCAGTATCACTTGAACACACGTCAACATTGACATCACCTCAATCGGTGGGCGTGGTGGACAAGCGAAATCTACCTCTGACCAACACAGTGGTTTCAACAATTACCAATACCGATTCTGCCACCAACACAACCCCGACTGTAACAACGTCCACCTTCAAAACACCTATATCCGTCGGATGTGGGCTGCAGGCCAGGGATCCAGCAACGACTGACACGAGCCACATAAGAACATCGACGTTTTCAAAAACGGAGGTTCGTGCCAGTGTTTTGCCGGTTGAAGACTCTCACCAACCCACTCGTCAGCCAGCGCCGGAGCACAGAATTACTCCAAAGCTGGAATCCTCCAGTGGAGGCGCTACAGCTGCCGCATTGGACATCACAGTTCGAAACAATAACAACATCAAATCACTTGAACATAGCCTGGGGCCATGTGGATTCGTTATTCCTGATCGGTGCGTTGCTACTCAGGATACTAATTCGCAGTACGTTTCTATTCAATTCCGTTCAGTTGTCCATCATCTTTTTTCCAACATCGATGTAGATGTTTACGGGACCTGGGGCTGTTTACGAAAATAGCACAGTACATGAGCAGTCAAAAAAGGTCGTGTATCAAGCTGAACATCATGCACACTTGTTTGCATGTTTCGCTACTCAAATACTTCAGTAAGCTCATTTTGAAAAGTAACACTGGATTGTTATTCTATTTCTTTTAAGGTCGTTGATAGTGCATATTCTAGGTGTAGTCAGAAGTTGAACTGCAGTCATTATGTCTGTGAGCAGGTTGGTTGCATGAATATCTTCTTAATTTCACATAAGATGACCAGATTTTCTGACCTAAACGTTCACATATGAAGTACTCTATCGCTACCAGCTTGAACCAGATCAACTGGTCGAACTGTGTTAATCTACACTATGCGTATAGGTTAATAATTCCGCTACGGACTTATAACTGTAACGCTAGATAAGGAAAAGGTGTTAAAAACATTGTTAAGCGTTATCTATGTGGACGGGGATTGCTAACCCGACTGCTCAACCGTACTTACGCAATACACTGGAGTCTTTTTAGGTAGCTGGGATTTAATTAATTTCAGGCTGAATACCGTTCAGTTTTGATTGGATTCTCCACATTCAGATAGACATTCCAACCAGCGCGTTTTAATAGACTCGGGTTTCCCTCTTGTTAGGGATGAGAGATTTCGACCAGCCTCCTCAGTCCTAATCGCGGGGTTATCGATTGGAGTTTACAGACAGTTACTATGCCTTCTATCCAGACGACTAGACAAACTGATCAGTACTCACAAGCGGAAGTGATTGAGCGTTCAGATACGGTGAATCAGTCTTGCCTAGCATGAGATCAGTGGCGCAGTGATCAACACAGTTGCCTCATAAAAGCGTGGCCAGAATTATAATGCCGAGCGTGACAGGATTATTTACTACTGGCGAGCGCTAACGCGATCAAAACTCGAGTCTACTGCTTTTTTTCAAAAGAAGCTGCCTAGACTGTGTATCTGAATGCGAAGACTGTGGTCAAATATGACTAATGTTCAACTTGAAGGTATACTACAGGTAAAATTGTGACGAACAACCGTTTTTAGTTTGCTATATGTTGACCAAATGCAGCACGGAAAACATGAAAATAATAGTGTCTCCAATCTGTTGTCTTTACATATTGATTCATTGTGGGAATACATACGTTTTCACTATGTTACCGCTTCATTTTTGTCGGCAACCGTTGACCGTGGAAACTTGAATACTTGAACGAAAGTCTTCTGTGAACACAAATTTTGGCTTTCCAACCTTATTCAAACTGCCGTTGATTCTGACAGTGCGATATTTCGTAATTTTACTATGAACGTCCAACGTCTTAAACCAACTCGCAGGCAATGTCTGAATTCACTGTGACTATAATTGACTAGGTTGGTTAGAATGGAACTAGTAATCCTGCGTTGCCTTCATATGACAGCGGGTTTATATATGAACTTATCCAAAAGCCTGGTATCTGGATTTCTTGATGTTGTATGGACGGTTTTGATCGTCTTCTCAGTGTAGGTTTTGCAGATTGTTATGCACGATAGTTCCGTATTAGTTAGACTTGTCTACGTTTACACAGTAATATGGCTGAATACATTCCCTGGCGACCGAATTCTTTATAGCTGGTTATGGAATGACTAATCAGATCAGTTTCTTGTTGAGACTTTTCCTATAGAAAGTCTATTCATTCTTGTACATTCAGGAGGGCAACCACATTAAGTACAGAATTTTGTTTGGTGTGAAATCTGTGCCTGAGACCGCTCTCAGCCGTAATGGGGGACTTGGTGGCGTGTTTTAGTCAATGGCGTGTCTGCTGTCTTTGAGACAGGCAGACAGTGCTGACCACTGGGCGTGCTTGCCTGTCTGAAACACGTCCCACAGCTACCGGTCTGTTACGTGCCACGTCGTTCTGTGTTCACTTATGCTGAGCTAAGCGGAAATCAAACGTTTAGTGACCAGTGTGGGATTCGGGTTCAGAGTCTAAAACCTTGAAGTTAAAAAATTGCGTCAACATAACGTTCCGAGCCTTCATTTAGCACCTTCGGCGGACGACGCCTTTAGGCGGTAGATGCTACCATTGCTTTTCGACTTTATCAGAAACATTGAGTCACGCTTCGGTCACAACCATCATTGAGTATGCCTGTCAGTCTAATGGATTTCAAGTATTTGTCTAAGTTCTTTATTCAACCAGACACTATCCAATCAGAGGTATTCGTAACGTCAGCTTTGAACACATCGCCGAAACCTCAATGGCCAGTCAATATCTTTAAGGTTTCCAAATAGGAATCGGTTAATGATGATTGGGCCACCTCTTTATGTTCACCTCCAGTTTTCAGACAGTCTAAAGGTCAGCTGTATGTTTCACAATCACTGTTGTCAATGTTCACTTCTGTATGTCCGAGCTAATCTATGCCTTGGGTGGAGTTACATCTCGGTTGCTGTCCTTCGACCCAAAAACAATGAAGTCGCATGTTAATAAGAGTTAGCTGATAAAATATTGAGCTTCGTTCATTCTGACAATCCTTGACGTGCACTAGCCACACTTTTGGAATTCCGAAGTCTCCTACAGACAGAGTCGAATATTTGGATTGCTCCTATTTGTCACCTAATCGCATACCAGCGGATGATGGCTCTTGTGAATATTACTTCCTAGAAGTGCAGTACCTTCAACCAGAAGCACTCAGATAACTCAGCCTACACCCTTTTCCCTGGACACAACACGGCTCAGTCTTGCTAACGTACCGTTTTTGACTCATAGAGTTAAACATCTTTGCCTAGGATTTTCTATTATTCCATTTGAACGATTAATTGACATGCCTAATCCAGTCGTAATTTACGCAGAGACACACTAACAAATACACCGGAGGGATTTTCATGCAAATAAAGTAGGCTTCAAATAACATCGGCCATGACCTGACACGACACAGCTTGAGAGTACTAGCACGCATGATTTTCGGTTATGGCTACAGGTACTGTCTTTGGATAACGTGATTAAGTACTGTGACTTTTCGCGGCCCTGTAAAAGTGTTGACTTTACAACGGTGCCTTTGTGTCTTTTGAATTAGCACCACATATTTTTCGAGAAGGTGTGTCTGATTGATTTAGCCCGAATAAGGCATCACTAGTCTTGCGTATATTCGATGTGATTAACCACAATTATGATAACCTGAAACGCTTTGATCTTTTTTCCCGGACCACGTTAGAATCCTTTTAAAAGATAATGGCATTGAAGGTTATGTTAAGCGCGTTTATTGAAAATCTGGAGCCTTGTAGCCACTGCGTACAGCGGCTAACTTCTTACCTTGGACTGGACGCGCGCTTAACTGTGCGATCCGAGCTTAAACCATGAAGATACTTGAGACAACGTCATCATCCAGTGCACTTCTGTGGAGATGGCTGTTTGTTTTCCATTTTATCTCTGATACACGCGAAAATATGTATGATTGACCTTTGCTAAAAGATGAACACGACTTCGATATAGTTGGGAACATGAGCGAGGCACGCTCCAGGTACTGGCTATTAATCCAGTTTTGTGCGTAGGACAAAATCGAACTATCGTTTGGGTTGCGAGTATGTGCTCGTTCATGACAGCTCCAGAGTGTGAACACTGCTTTTAAACGCACAAATCAGAACGACCTAACTAGATTGCAACAATTCCGAATACCTACAATCTTCCTTATTTGATCATCTACGGCGTGGCGCCCTGGGTCCAGTGTACAATGTGAAACGCTCCCTTCGTGTTTGTTTGTTAATCACAGTGTTTCAATTAGGCCAGTATACGTGAGGTAATAGTTTCTATTGGTCAGGTGCCAAATGATACAGACCAGAGTACACTGTTTTTTAGATGGTAACTTGATGCCATTTGTTTCTTGTTCCCCACACTAGACTTATTTGTAAAACAATATTTCACGTTGTGTTTAGAAGCAGAAGCTCGTTTAGTTTGCATTTTAATTTCACTTTTGTACAGTTGTTATGTGTGAGCTGGGTTTTAGGAGCCATGATCGCTATTGCTTCCGCCTTGTGTTATCATTATTTCGGTCATTACATGTTCTCCGTTCAGCGAAATTTCAGAATATGGATTGGGCGTTTGTGAATATCAGCTGACCACTTTTTTGTTGACTAAGTGGTGAAACGTGCTAGTGGTTTCCTCTTTTATTCGTGCCACCGTTTTGAATACCAACTGTCGAGCTGACTTTGTTTGGCAGCAGTTTGATTCGATGGTCTGTGATTTTTAGCGAGATCTGATCTAGTCTGTTTTTACTGCGCCATGTCTTAAAGCACTAGCTCTCTCGTAGGCTTCTAAAGTCGCAATGTTTTTTCACGCAAAAAGTGTCATCGAGTTGGATGTTCGTACGGTTCTCTGAGACCTCCTTCTTTGAAAACTGTGAATCTGTTACGGCTACAGTACGTGCCTTCTGCGAACATAGTGAGAGTTTATGGAGTATTCTCTTGGGTATTCAGCTCTTCTAGTGGCGTTCGTCAGGGGTGTCTGAGTTTCACTTCCATCTATACCCTTGTCAATGTTGACACTCCGAGTTTTGCGTTTAGGGAGTCCTGTGTTTTTGTTATGGAGCTTTTTTTGCTGTGGATTGTGTGAGTGACTTCATACTGTTTGACATGCATGTTTGGAGTGAGATCACTTGGTATTTTTGGATGGCTTTGTTTTGTCGGTCTTTAGTATTGTTTATGAGATATTGACGAGAATAACACAAGCATATGTTGCCTTTACTAATCTGCGCCGTATGTTGTGTATAGTGTCTGTACGCGAATCGTTTTGTTCTGTGGTTCGAAAACGTAGCCTGTTCGTTTGCCAATCGTTTTCTAGTTGGCCGACGTCAGATTGGATGATCGCGCAAGAAACACAAGTGATGGTCGGTGCGTACTTGGGGCCATTTTGGATACACTTTCAATTGGCTGACAGCTTATGTTGATTAAGTCACGTATTTCGCAAGCCAGCTGAGCGTTTGTTGCACCAGACATTATTTACCAAGACCGCAAGCTTATGGGAAAACCGCGAAGTAGTCACGGAACATTGGAGCTTTCTTGTGGCTCCGTTGGGTTAGTTGGGTTTGTATCACCTGCCATGTTGGAGACTTCAGAATCACTCAAATAACCGTCTATCAGTGCTCTCTCAGATGGCAGCCTGCGCGCATCTGTAGTTCCTCTGTTTACCCCTACTTTATCCCTTTTCATGTTTTTATTCCTCGTCCCGTATTTTTCTTGTACGGCATTCCATGTCACTCCTGTGATGAACAGTCTCTTGAACCATATTACCATCTGGTTATCTTGATGACAATTATGAATGAATGGCCTTCAAATATATATATATAACCTTTTTTAGATTAATGTACTTCTTCTGTTGTTGTCTCATACTTACAGTCTTCATGTTGACACACCCGATATTGAGACCGATCACCCAGGTGGAAATTCGAACAGGAATATCACTCCCGATTCCGGTTTGTACGAACCGCTCGCATCTCAAGTGTCTGATCGCCCTGGCAGTGCCACTGGCAGCTTGAGCAGCGCAGTACGTGCCTCTGTATTTTCAGTCAACCAACAGGAACGCGTTAGTTTGACCGACGGCAAAATCTCACCTACGAATGTTTCCAGCACCAATTCCTCGAATCTCACGTTGCTTTCAACTCGGTCCTCTACTGAGGGTCCAAAACTGGCTGACCGAAATACGTTGACGCCAGTCAATGAGTATGAATTCGGTGTGATATTGCCAGATCCTGCTGATCTCACGGTTGCTAAGACATCACCACCGGCATCACACTCAGCTGAAAAGCGACCCGCGTCTTTAACCACCTTTGAATCTCGCATCAGACTACCAGCAGTTAATGTTGGACGTCCTATGAGCAGCGGTGCGGAGGCATTGGCACGAACACCAGAATTTCCGTCACCTTATGCACTGCCCTCAACAGGACAAACCTACTCGATTCCGAAAAACAAACAAAACCAGAATACTAGCCCTGTCGAAAGCTCAAGCAGCTCTATACCGTCGGTTGTGCAGGTCTGTATTCTGGTTTGCGTTTCCTTTGTTTGGTATTTATTGGTCCTTACAAACTGATCTGTCCCACTTTATGTTTTCACCTTATTTTTAGGAAAATCTTGCGAAATCTGGCTCTTCTGTTGTAACTAGTCGCCGAACTGATGGAATATCCCCTCCTTTATCGAACGCCGTACCTCAAATCAAAGGTGAATCACCCGTGACCTCTACGCGTTCCAGCCTTGGGACACCACCGACGCCACCTCGATCTGGTTCGACGATAAATACGAGTTTGTGCATACCAGCCAAGTTAGATCTATCGCCTGGGCTTCCAGGTGCGTCCGCAAGTGGCATCAAACCCCCCAGTATTCGATATCCGATCGCTGCATCCGAAACTCGACGTCAACAATCGAGGGAGGAAAAACCGGTAATCTCCTCCAGCCACAACGGAAGTACAAGTCATGGTTCTGGTATCCTACCTCCTTCGGTGGTATACGTTACCAGCCCTCAATCATCGGGGCCACCAAATGCAGAAAATCCCGGTATTTCTGTTCATTCCAGTTATCATCTGAGACAACCCGCAGCGGCTCCCAGATCCACCGTTAGTACGGGTATTGTAAGACCCAGTTCAATTCCTGCACCGTCGATCATTCCCCCACCGAAACAGCCCGGATCACCTACAGGTGGAACGTCGAACGGTGGCGGTTACGGATCATCTTCTTTCAACACTTCTTTCGGCACTCACGAGGTTCCTTCATCTTCTACACAATCGGGAATTAGGCCTCCATCACGAGTGCCCCGAGCAAAAGTAAGTATTTTTGCTGTTATTTTTTCCGATGAACATTTATGTATATGTACAGTGAAATCCGCTTATATCACTGCTACTAAATTGTTGTAACCATTGTTTCCAATAGCCACTCTGTCCTCCCGAAGTATTGTATACGTACTGTACAAAGTACTACACATCAGCACTACGCTGCCAATTACTGTGTTTTAGTTGTTAGTGGTGTCATGTTATGGTTTGTGCTTTATTCCATCTAAGTGGAAACTACTTCCTCATAACTGAAAGGATCCTGTGTCCGCGCTTACATTAAGTGATGACGGCCTGGCTTTAGTCGTCAACTTTCGTCACTTTGGGAATTATGGTACAGCTGTCAACAAGACTGGACCTTGACGCGGTGTCACGGCTTGCAAATATCTGACCTATTGGGCGAAACTGGACGGTGTGGCCACCACATCGACAGAATCACTCACGCCAGGTAGGTCAATAAGTAGAGACCTAACAAACCACACGGTCCTGGTCCTCCAGGTTGAGGGTTGGAAGAAGGTTGACACCGTTCTTTGGAAAAAGTATCAGTTCTGTTACACTGTCACCTGTCCGCTGCTTTGCGGTACAAGCTTTCGAGCCGAAGGCTTTGGTTGAGAGTCTTAATCATTCTCCTGTCTGGGTCTGGGCTTCCTGACAGTATTTCAGCCCACGCGCAACCATGAATCCTCACAGCAGTGTTAATTCCGTACTCTATCGGCCGCCTTGCAATATAAACCGGGTTGTTCTATCTACTGTATATTGCAGGGTGGATAGGCGAAAACATGGTAATACTGACCCCTCCCTCACGGTCCTATCAAATTTAGTTTTCAAGCCCCTCCCGACCCCCATTTCTGATGATTACTCTGGTTACATACTTCGGGTGACTCTACAGCCGACGCTGTCGAACAAGGTGGAGTAGGTATAGTCCGCGGTACGACGGCCGCAATCTCAATGGTAGATTGGATTCCTGTTAACAATAGACTTTACGCCGTCCTCTTGGCGGGTTCTGTTAAGACCAGCTCTAGACACAAAACCATCGGGAATCTTTTCATGTTGTCTGCTTACACTCCAGCTGATTTTAGTGACGTCGGTGTCAAGAACGCTTTTTATTCGGACCTGGCCACTCTTCTTCAGTCAACACATGGTTTTGATATAGTCGTTCTGGTCGGAAATATGAGCGGTCAGGTCGGCCGCCTTGGTAAGGCCGAATTTCGTTTAGACGGTAAGTTTGGGATAGCATCACATTGCTCGGATAATGTCGGGCGACTGTGCGCTGAGCATAAGCTACTTTTAACCAAAATCAGCTTTAGACATCGTGCAAGTCATTGTTATACTTGGTGCCCATCTTCCCCGAATCAGGCATTATTTTTGATAGACCACACAGCTGTTAGTTAGCGGATGTCCTCTTTTCATTTTATAGCTTAAGATGGGTGGGACATATCACGCCTGTTAGTTGAATGTTTGCCATACTGGGATATTTATACGGCTGAAAAATACTTTTTGTGAGCACGTTTTGGCATGTTATAGGGACATTAACAAACCGATTTTCGATTTTCAACCCCAGATGACTAATCCCGATTGGAGTACGATGGATTTTCTATATCGTTAATCAGAAATATGGATTGTTGTTGCTCCAAGCGGTAGTGAGTAACGGGTGTGTTGTATCCCTTATCGCGGTCCCTGTTTGACCGCTTTTATTCCAGATGCAATAACAAACACAACACTGAATTTCAAAATCGCCCACGACGTAAGGTCCTCGTACAAGTTTTCTTTCTTGTATTTTCGTTGTACGTATCCTACTTTTCCTTTCTTGTTTTTTTTTAATACTTCTCTTTGTCGACGGTTTTGTACGAACACTTGTTCAGAAACTCGCTCACCAAAGTGGATACATATGTATATATTTTCTGTACGCATTAACTATAAGGCGCACTATCTAAATTTGAAAATACGGTGTTAGCTAAAGCTGATTTGCAGTACAGTTCGAGTTAAACATTCACTTACTGTCGTTAGGGGTATATATATATATGGATATATATACTGTAAACCCTTGAAAGTATACGCTGGTTCGTCCATGATATAGTAATGCGCTTGACAGAAATCGGATTCTCCCTCTTGAAATAAGTAATACGAAAAGTCTTGGTCCCGAGACTAGCGCGACTTTCCTCGTCATTGTTCCGAAGGCAAAATGCAACTTTGTTCCGCCCCAAAAACGTGTGCAATAATGAGAAAATTACAAAGTATTTATATAGTGTGAATATGCCCGGTTTAGTCATGAGAAGAAACGCGTAGCAAACAAGCTCGTTTTCGGTGTTTCATCATCAGGCTAAATACAACACATTTATATGGGTTCGATAGGGGGGCGGTAGATAACATAATACTGAAGCGAGAGATTTCAGTCAACAGTTTCTGTCTGGTTTGAGTCATGAGACTTAGTTACATAATATTGACCACGTGAGTTGTATGAAATCTGCGGGAGATACGTCACATCTATGCAATCATCCTGTTCTGGGTTTGCGCACAAGGCCATGGGAGGTTCAACGTTTTGACTAGCCGTTTTTGAGCGCATAGTGGTGGTGAGTATAGGCGAATTGCAATCGCCTCTGCAATTGATAGTGTATAGCGGCCTACAAACATTTTCGAATCAGAAAATCGAAGGACAGTTGGTGGATATAATAGTTAAAGTCACTAATCTACCAATGAGCATGACGGAGTAAAGGTCGGACAGGTAAAAACATAACGAAGGTTATCTCTCGACTGTTCACGACATTTCCACTCATTCTGATTGGATAAAATCGTTTTTTCGAGGAACAAGGTGGCTTTGGATGGAGAAGAATGGACGCCCTAACGATACATACGTTAGAGTCGGCGGGCAAGGTTATTAGGTCCCTCCTTGATGACGATGGTATCGGCATTGTCTCTTCAATAAATTCCGATCTCGTCAGACACAGACTCACGTCAACCGTCATGCAGACTTACAAAATTCCTCATTATCGAGCTACGGACGTCTCGAGTACCGGTCGTTTGACTTTTCTTTGCTCAACTGGCAGTCCCTTTATGTGCGACCAACTATGCGGAAACGACGCCTGTAGAATACAAGCAGTTTGCAAAGATATGTCGAATAACTTAGGTTTTGCAACCTCATTGAAAATTAAGACGCACAAATGTAGAGTCTTAGGTGAATGGGCTCATGTCTTTCTATTGTCATAGATGATACCAGCAATTCATTTTGTAGTGTTACAGCTAATCTGATACGGATGAAACTATCCTCTGACTCTATAAAACAGATATTGTGGGTCTCTGCTTATAAGAAGGAGGTCGTTTTGCAATTTCGCAAAACAAAGGTCATTCAGTAAGTTTAAAGTCGTTCGAACTGCTTGTGTGTTTTCTGCATACTTTTACCTAGTGAGGTTTGCTGTCTTGGAGAGAATCGATATCACCGGATATCATCCGTCCTGGAAGATGACGGCAGATGAAACTGGTCTGATAAGAATCTTTAAGCGTTTACTCGCTTTTGGGTACATTTGTATGTGTATTACTGAATTTTTTTTTGATTTTTCTCTGTCTTCCACAAATTTCTTTTACAAATGGAATCTAAGCCAAAGATCTCAACTAGTGTATTTGCTAATGTTTCTTGTCAGTCAGTACTGTTTATTACCCGAAATGTCGTCTGTCTAGCTCTTTGTTTTCCACTCGTGGTTTTTCTTACGGAATCGTTCAACCCGGTTGAATTGCATTACTGTATCTGTCATATGCTTCCTGTATATGAATACGTGTGTGTCAGGCGTTTCTGCTGATGCGGAATCTCATATTGCTGTCTGTCGGAATGCATTGATTAATCACCATACTAACTGATATAGCAGTTAAAAAACGCTTTACTTGTGTAAACTTAAGAGTTAATTACGAAAGTTGGATAGCTCACAATGAGCAGTTTATCTTGTGACTGTCCCGCGCACCTTTTTCGATAACTTCAAAATATCCATTGAAGTAGAGCTCAGTATATATTTCTGGTCAGTAGATTAATTACAACCACATGTGCCTTAATTCACCAGAAAGTCACCGCTAGCGGAATTTTTCCCAGTGCTGAGCTCGATTGATTGATTGATTGGAAATTCAAGACCCATCCTCTGATCGGGTCATAGCACTTATTTGATGGTCGAATAGGCGCTTTTTCTGTTGACGGACCTTTTGCAGTCAGGTAATCGACATACAATGTAACCTGTACTCAGAACGAGCAAGCAAAAGGTGTTTGTAAACCTTGCCGACTTTTATGACCTTTTATTATTATTATTATCATCCATGTAGGTTAAGTACTTGCCTAGTTCATTAGGATTTTTTGGATTATTTTCGAAAACTGTCCCCCAACACAACTAGACATCAGTTTTTCCGTTGTCCTGAATAAAGTAGATAGACGTTCTCTTAACTCTAGTGGATTATCTCATCATCGATGGCTGCAATCGACTTCTTTTACTTCAAACAGCTAGAACAATCGGTTTTTCATTTCTGGCATCACATTCCACATTGTAAACGGCCCTTTAGCAGGCTGCTGACATTAGAATTTCGTCTTACTGGACACCCCGACCAACTCCATACGCAAGTAAGTGTGTTCAGGTTGACTGTAGGCCACATTCAGATTGGAAGATCAACTACACTTAAGATATAAAAGAGTGCACGTGTGTGTTTGTCATCGAGCAACCACACCACTCCTCTTGCATAAAATCGATAAGAACCAAGTTTGTAACAAGTTGTGGTAATCGTTGTTTGTCATTTAACTTCCATTTTTCGAAAGGCTTATCTAGTTAGCATTTTAATATGCTGTTCTCTCAATTATTATTCAAAGTCCGGAAATCGAGCTTGCGTTAAAGATAATAATTATCATCAAAGACAACAGTATATCAGTGATTCGCGCTGATTGTTAACTACCACACAATAATGAAGAAAAATTCATACACTATACAATCGAACAACCAAACTTTAAGTTAATAGGAGGGGCCATCAGTAAGACAACATCCTTATGGCTTTCACTGTCCACACCTTATTAATTGCATTTGGTCCACGGACAATTCGGACATCCTACTCATGCCACTGAGTCTTTTTAACCAGCATCTCGAAAATCTCCAACTACCGGTTCTGAGTCATGAGGGTCCCAGTCCGGGAGTGGAACTTAACCTACAGTAGCCAACCCTTTGGTGAATGACTTTTTACTCTATACCAGTTTATCATCCATCCAGTCTGCCGCAACATCTTTGTGGAGTGCTCGGTGTTACTCACGGCTAGCTATCACCCTTAGTATATTAGCCAATCATCTGTGTCTGAGCGTACTTACTAAGAAACTCGGTCGTCACTCGCCACCGAATACCAGCTTTCTAACTTCCTCGTTGCCCGCCAAACGTGAACAAGCGAACGCAGACACAAGCGATCAAATACCTGAAGACGGTTATCTTTTTTAAATCTTTTTGTGTACACGAACCTCAACCTACGGAAAGATGCGTCCGTGTCTCTGTCGATCTCTTGGATTGACGAACATCACCGTAGCCCTGAAGACGCGACCCTCTTTCACATTCTTTATAGCCCCGTCACTTCTGGTGCAACTCTCTAAGTAGATGAACCTGTCAGCAAATTTCCAGAATTTATCGAACAGTTAAAATGTTATTACCATACCCTTGTTCACGGGAAAACCCTACCTGTTCTCCCTCAAGGTCCGCCTCACGAATTGCAGTGAGTTCACGAATTGTATTGAAAGCCAGTACCGTAGTTTTGTTAGAGATTTAGCTAACTCGCCTCTAATCTTCAGATGGTAGCCAGTATCCAGTGATCCCAGCAAAGAGGGACGTTTTCTGTCGTCATAACTCAATACAACTGAGTAAAAGCTTCTAATAACGCATCTCCACCTTGTTTGAAAAATGCTGGCAAAGGACCGTCTTGGTCAGCAATCTTATTGCGGTTGAATACTGAAATGCAGCAGTGTATCTCAGATTTAGTGGATGACAGCAAATTTATCTAACTACATTTATGTCAGTAAAACAGTGGGATCAGGATACGGGTCAAACTGACCTACAAAATGTACCGACCAGTACTCTAACCTTCAGGACGTATTGTGGATGGGTGTCGTTTGCTTCGGTGATAGCTTCATTGACGGGCGGATTCCAGAGTCAGTGATACCGGTAAGCTTGAAGAGTCTGGCAGTGTTCTCTGTAGCGGGATTGGTTTCCGTTTCATTAACTTCCGCTGTTAACCAAGCCTCATGTTCTGCGATCTGACTATGTCTGTCGTAAACGGACTGCCTTGATCAGTATTCCGTCTAACAGCTCTAGGGACTTCTTTGTGTTTTAGTGACTATTTCGTGGGTGGATATTCCGTTTCTTTGAACTTCTGTTATGCTTCCAGGCAATTTTTTACTTTGCCTCCTCCAGCTGATTGGTCAATTCACACTGTTTGACGATACTAACACACAGGCCTCGTGCATGATTTCACAGTTCATATCAACTGCTGGCGTTATATCCCTCGGTTGGTGGCAAATGTATATCTAGACCTTGTGATAAAATTGAACTGGGGTGGTTCCCTGACTGCAGAACGGTTAGCCAATCGGCAATTAAGTACAGGCCACTGTAAAAAGAACCTGTGGTTTATCGACGCCATCTCATCAAACCGGCCATCAGCTGTTACATCAAGTTTAGTTCTAACGGGGGATTAAGACCATTTGTTTGAACACGTTCCGGATCTAAACAACCTAATAGTTCGAGTTATAATGAAAAAAACTAATTTTGAACGAACCAGTCATCATCATCGTAATAGCAACCAAGAGCCTGATTAGAAGGTATTGTGGCTCGGGCCGCCGTTCACCTCAACAGTGACGTAGAATACTCTAGGGGAAAACGTTACTAAAAAGGCTAAAAATTAATATAAAAGAGCTGAGCAGAAAAAATAAAAGTGGTATGGGGGCAGGTACGCCACTGACTGCGGCACACGGCCATCTCGAATGGTGTTTCCAACCATTGATTTGAGTGATCACGAGGACCCCAGCCAGGCAGGCGACACCTACCTACTTTGTTCA